>JAKSYS010000644.1:0-35913 GCA_022925895.1 Fragilaria crotonensis | reverse complement strand
CCTTTCTCTAGGGGTTTTTCGTCCCGATGGGCTAGCTATTGTTTTCATGCTACTATTAGGGTAGTAGCCCGAGAGCTAGTGGGTTTTGCAGAAGCCAAGACCGGTAGGTCTTGGTCGTTAGGTCCCTACAGAATCCCCGGGATTTTTGTGTCCAGGGGTGGGCTTGGGAATTTTAGAAGTGTTAAAAAAACCGAATATCTATTTTACGTGCTGCCGCTGTTCCGGATGACGACGGAACTCGACTCACACGGATGACCGCTACCCTGGGGTACAGTAGAGGCCACCATAATTGTTTTGTGTTACTGCAATACGCCTGTTGTACTGCAATTGTGCCAAATAATGCTGCATGGAGTCGTTGTATCATAGGAGGGTGACTGTAGTGCGGGAAAACCTTGGATCATTGAACTTAGTTGCCGTAGGTTTAGTAGTCGCAGTGTACGTCGGTAGCATGTAGAGCACCACCATGTGGTGCGTAGCGGTATACTCGGAGGATCGGGTCACCCAACTTTCGTTCGAATTTGGTAGCGGTGTGTTCGGTCATTTGGAACGCCAAAGGGCGCAAGCGGAAGGGGTTGGGTCATGGAACTGGGTGGAGTCACCCCAATAGTCATATCGGATTTCGTCACAGTACTTCGGTCAGCAGTAAAATAGGTCACGGTGCTGGTATGGATACCAACAATCGGTCGGAGGTCCTTCGTCTCTGATGGTGTTGAATCAAGCAAAATTTGGGGGATAGACAGCGTAGAAACAATACCGGTTTCTACATGAGGAAAAAATCGATCACGTCGCACATCTGATGGTACCTCAAACGCTGCAACCGCTCCGTACGCGTTGATGCCAATTGCACCACAATCATTCTCAAGCATATTGGTGTTGATACTTGTAGACGAGAGGTCGGGGGAAGGCTGTAGCGCCATCCTTTGACTTGACTTTGTTGTGCTCTAAGTTGCGTAGAAAACGTACCAGAACTCACGTAGAAACAACCACTTACTTGGCAAAAACTCCTCGGAAAAAATTCTGGAGAGCCAGGCAATTCCGATTGACCCTTTCTTTGCGCTATTCGATGGCTCGTACTTGGGTCCATGACTCACCATGCTTGGTACGTTGGCATGGTGTGCAGTATGTGGCATTTGCTTGATGGAATTTTAGAAGTGTTAATCACTATAGTCTCGAGAGAGGCACGATAAATCCAATTGAACTTAAAGTGTCGATGACAGTTGCCGTTCCATCGGTCGCTTCTAGGCGTCTTCCCGGTACCGTTTCCACGTGATGCATTTGCATCCACTCGTTCGCATTCTCTGTACATCCGGCTCCGTTTCCGTCGTGTTCATACTTCGTTCGTACTGTGGTACCGTACTCTGGACTCTTTCGTGTGTGACCGTTACTATAATTTCATAATGCGGTATTCATGCTGTAGTCCCGGTTGACCGTGCGCTGATCGTTGCCATCGTCGTACTGTAGACCTTGTCCCGACGCTACTTGTCCCGCGTTGATCGTCGAAACTAGTCTACCGCCTTTCTCTAGGGGTTTTTCGTCCCGATGGGCTAGCTATTGTTTTCATGCTACTATTAGGGTAGTAGCCCGAGAGCTAGTGGGTTTTGCAGAAGCCAAGACCGGTAGGTCTTGGTCGTTAGGTCCCTTATCTGACCTTCGAGAATAAAGTGTCCATATAAAAGGTATCCGCGAGCCTCCGACGATGCAAGTCAAGGTGATCAACGCGGTATCGGCGAAATAAGGGATGAATGGCATATCGGACTCCACGTTGTGTGGTTGTTCGTAAGGTTTTCTGTGCTGTCTCAATACCACATCTAAATTTTCGCGCAACAGTTTCTGCATTCACACGCGAATGTCGATCTCTGCTTCCAACAAACGCCACAGTCGCATCACGATACGCAGTAGCCACATGTACTTTACCTATCATTCGATTGAGAAACAAAGCGTCGTCGAAGGGAATCATCTCATTGTCACAATCATCATGTCCTTCAGAATTCGCTGTCTTAGCAGTTTTGACACTCATGCATGATATCCGTAGTCGCTCTGACGTTTCCACAATCGGTAGATCATTTACCCCTGACGTCACAGATACGATAGCAATGCGTACATTGGTAGGGTCCCACACGTTACTGTCAGTCATGATTACCGTCTTGCAGTTATCCAATTCATACCGAGATGGTACGCGCGATTCAAAGTATACAACAGTACCGTCCATCTTGAATGGTATCACCGTGTCGCCTACCGTCGCGCCGAATACACGTGTGCTGTCGGTGGGGTCATCCGATACCGTCACACCGTAATGTCGCATCTGGTTTGGATTAATCAAGCTCATGTTCATACGCTTTCCGTACCACAGTACCTGGTTGAATTGCAAAATGATTGTTTCTCCCGTCGATTCGTCAGTAAATGCAGTTGCAGCGTTAACAACCGACACATTTATAATGGGTTGATAGTCATTTGTATAAGGAGTCACATCGCATTGCTGGCCAGTATAATCTAAAATCAAGAAATTCGGGCCTGCAACACAAGTATCGGCATGCGAATCCAACTCACACCGAGCGACATTACCTTCGTCAGTTGTAAACTCATCCATTCGCTCCTCCACGGGCCACTGCGCCAATCGATCGAGTTCGTAAGCCTGACCTGATCGTTGCCACAGTACGCCCCGCCACCCCGCATGCGCAGGATGTCGGGGTTGCAAGTCAATAGTCGCGACGAGGGCCGAATCGGGCACCTGCACGTCCACCTCGATCACCGCCCGAAGCCGGAGCACGAGCCGGCGCAGTCACATTTGAAGTATCGGCATCATATTCAACAATTTCGGTCGAAGTGGTCGCCGCGGCGGCAGCAATAGCACGAGGTTGTTCCTGATTTCCGACCGCATAACGGCCACCACCGCGGCCCCCATACGAGCCACGATCAGCATACCCACGCCCGCCACCGCGACCTTGGCCTCCGCCACGGCCGTCGAAGCGACCGGAGGCGCGATTTGCAAGGTATTCACGACGCTGGTGTATATAAGCAACACCGCCGCAAGTACGCAATTTCTCCCATTCGTCACTGGTAAAATTTCGATTGATGTCCGACACATCGACACCGTTCATGACAACTTTAACACGACCAGCGGTTCCACCTGTCAGACCACACTTTCCAGAGCCTTACGTTTACACGTACTCGCCAGGGAGCAGATTAAACGTAAGGCAGGAGGAAGGGCTCGCGTAAGTGACGATGATCAACAATGATCGTCAAAACAAGTCGAAACAAGTAAGAACAAGCGTGTCCGAACGTGTTGCGAGTTCGCTGGAAAGTGTTGGTGCTGTAGTATCAAAGCAGCAAATGATCCCTTGTCACCTTTACGATCCCAGACCGGCAAAGATGCGATTGAGGGTAAATGTTTAAGCTATGATGAAGTTGTGACCGGAGTGGAAGGGTCCACTCCTTTTTAGACTAGCCTAGTCCGGTCAGTATAGCAATACGACAGTACCACATAGATACGGTACACTGATGATCACAGTATCTCGTACGGTACTGTAGTATAGCAATGGTGGCTTGAGACAAGCACGTGAATAGATGCACTGACACACTCCCCCATTGACAGGATCAAAAAGCGGGTCAATGAGCAACAGGAGTGTATCGAAGAAAAAGAAAATGTTAGGCGAGCGACGGAGACCATGGGGCGCCGTAGTGACCCATTAAGCGACGGACATGTCGGTGGTGAAGAGTCGACCCGAGGGACTTAGTAAGGGAATCGGCAGAGTTCACAATCCCAGGGATGTGGGAAAGGACGATCTCGCGACGTGCTTTCCATTCTTGGATGGCAAAATGCTGAATGTCAATGTGACGTGACCGGGGAGTCGGGCGACTGGCATTGACCATGAGAATCGCGGCGGCGTTGTCCTCATACAACATTGTGGGTTCCGATTGTGGGTAGCCGAGTTCGGAGAGAATGGAGCGGAGATACTTCGCAATCTTAGCGGCGTGTACGGCAGCGATGAACTCGGCTTCAGTCGAACTGGTAGACACTGTTGACTGGATTTTGGACTTGTATGCAATTGGTCCGCCACAAAACATAAAGACGAGGCCCGTGATGGATCGACGGGTGACTAAATCGGTAGCATGGGCGGCATCCACGTAACCAGCAAGTTCAGTTGGGCGTGTAGGTGCAGGAAACACGGGGAGCGATGGATCCGCGTCGAGGGGGTTGGAAGGCGCCGACGGGGAGCGACATCAGACATTTCGGACGCCAGTCATATAAACCCCAACTTTTGGTCATACGTAGGTAGCGTGCGACACGACGTAAGGCGTCGTAGTGGATTTTCGCCGGGCGATCGGAGAAACGAGCCAAAGTAGTCACCGCATAACCAATATCGGGGCGTGCTACAACGTACGCGTAGATTAGGGCACCCAAGACGCTACGATAGGAGAAACCGGACGAGGATTCAAGATCAAGTTGCTCAGCAGACCCTGCTATCGGCGCCGATTCGTAGTCGGTGAACATCTGCTGTACCGTGGAAGTTGCAATTGGTTCGATTGGTCATGAATCGGTGTCACGTGATCCCGCAGCAGTCCATCCGTAATGGGCGAGGAGTTTATCGATGTATGACTCACATGAAATCTTGGTATAGCGGTTACTTTGCTCGACGTCAACACCATTGAAGGACGTAAGAAGTTTTTCGGAAATCAATGGATGCAATCGGAGCGACATCAGCCACTCGCACGCTGAAAAGCCAGCTTCTGTGTTGGATCAACAAAGAGCCAGGGACAGTGGACATGTCCATGGTACCCAAGGACCATATTCCCTATGTCGAACTCGCTCTCCATCAACAAACTCGCATCGGGTGGGCAGCTGCATCACGCGGGTTTTTTCTCGGTTGCCTGGAGTGAACTGGCGTCGCTACCTGATGGAGACTCAGGCGCCTACAACGAAAACAGAGGAGGTTATACAATGCGGAAGGTGCTTAAGGCCGTCCATATCCTGAGCACGCAGTTGTGGGCAGCTCGGAACCACCATCTACACTCAACGACGTCTGTAGTATGCAAGCAACTGCGGAACCCTGACTTGGAGGAAATCGCACAACTTCACGAACAAGTCCACATGGTCAACGCGGCCGATAGACATTTCTGCGAACGACCACTTGGTGACATTGTGAACGCGAGCTCTTCGGTACGACGACGATGGCTGCATTATATGAGAAAGGCGAGAGCCCGATTTGAATTAGATGGTACTACCCAAACGAGGATGACAGATTTTTTCCGACACAAGTGATGGCGAATATTGAAGACATTGATTTTCGGCAGACGTGAAGACACGATTGAAACATTAGTAGGTTCCGCGGACCTGTAAAGGTTTGCCGTACCGGGGTACACACGTAGTTTTTGACAAAAGGACTGTGACGGTGTTAACCCTATAATTAGGTTATATATATTGAAGGACGTAAGAATTCCTTCGTCGCGGAGATCGATACCGTCTTCATTGCAGATGGTGGCAACAAGCTCCCGAACAGTATCCAAGTTCGCACAGCCAATGGCAAGGTCGTCAACCTGACGACAGATCAACATTCGTTGCCCTTTGTACACGCCGTGGTATAGGCTGCGCTCATGGGTAGTAGAGGAGAAGCCGTGGCGAGCGATCACGCGGTTAACGAAACCTTCCCATAAAGCGCCAGATTCAGGATGCCCTTGAAGTGCATGTTGAACTGGCAGAACCATGGAGCGGTCGATAGGGGAACCAAAACGAGCCTCGTACCATTCGGCGTACTGATCGTCGATGCGAACAAATGTGGGTTGTTCCGGAGGAGGCGAGTTTGCGTACGCGTTGGTGGCGTCGACTTTCAAACAGATGAATCCCTCCTGTGCACACAGGGCAAAGAATAATCGCATGCAGGGTTGCTCAATGCATGACGAATAGGTGTTTGCTAGTTTCAGTTGCGGGGCCGCACGAGGGGAACCGTCACAACAGTTGCGAGCTTTGCGGGTACCGTCGCTTTTAATTGCGTAGTTCCAATGTTGTCGGAGGATGATGGCGTCGGGCGGAGGCAACACGGGCAAGCCATACATTTGCTGTTTCGCCATGGAATCTAATTGTTTGAACTCGGCCTCTTGCCAATCCGGCCAATTCGATAGACGGCGTAGTTTGCGTCGTGTAAAACTGCCAAGCTCTTGTTCTGCAGCGGTACCGTGTGTTGTGGTGTTGAGGGAACTGATGACGAGGGGCATGTATTGGTTGGTGTCCAGGTCAAGGGAGGATGGACCATGTTGAATGTCGTGGATGACCTTCAATTGATCGATGGCCAGATGGAGAGGTTGTGCAGGTCGACGCTCATTTACAGGTATGTATCTGTCGGGGGCGAATACAATGCTGAACGAAGTAGAGTCGCTTGCCACAACAGTGCGGAGGGCGTCGGTGACAGACTCTCCAGTGAATACGCTGGATCCGTTTACGGACACAACGAAGGCGCCAATGTATCGCCGGCGGACATTGCGGATTCGCGCGGCAGAGGTATTTGGAACAATACCAGAGACATATCCGCGCCGGCGAATGTGGCACTCCGAAATCTCGAAACCAAGTGTAGGGTGCTCACAGACAATGGATTGCGTGTGCTCGTCGAGGCGTTCAAAGGGGTCATCCGAAACTTCCAAAGAGAGCGGTGGAACATCTAGAGTGTCGGGATTGATGGCGTCGCCGTTCGCCAGGTGTCGGAGGAGGCGTGCGTTGGGAGGCGGTTCCGTCAGATCATTCATACCTTCGTCAAAACGGGCGTGGGTGGCTGTCTTAACCATGGCACACACAATTTTCTAGTTTCGAGTTTTTACATTGAGTTCTGTCCTTTGACCGTACATCCGTAGAAACAGTAGGAAGTTGTTGCGTATCTCCGCACCGTTCACCATGACCGAAGGAACGGCCCCGTTGCCGTTCTTCGCTTCCGATATCCCATTGGATATCACCTCATCTGAGTTCAGTTTCACTATAGTCGCTTACGTTCCAAACCCTGTTTTGATCGAACGCGATAGTGATTTGAAAGCAGCGCTCGAAAAAAGGCAGGCTGATGATGATGGCTATCGTCGTTCAGTTTCACCGACTAGTTGGCATCGGTTCACGTCCTTGGGATTCCAGGCGATGAGTGGACAAGAGTTCGATACGATTTGGCGACAGCGTAACTCTGACCCACTGTGTTTTCACCGCCTTGTATGGTTTAATTACAAGTCTTATGTGGATTGAGAACTTAACGTCTCGCCTAAGCTATATGCGTGGGCAAACAAAGTTTCTCAACCTTTCCTGCTTGAGCATTCACCAGAGTCCTTGGAAATGGACACAGAGCGTTTCAATTGGCCGCACATTATTGCTTACTTCGCAAAGCACCTGGACAAAGGTTTGTGGAAGGCAGTGAAGGGTGTAAACAAACGCAATGTCAAGATGACACCAATGACGACGCCAAACTGTCCCATCACAGAGGAGGAAGTCGGACTACCCAGTAAAACAATGACAAGATTTAGTATTCCGGACTCTGAGGCAATGACAGGAAGCAAATGCGATTCTCCAAGATCGGACCCAGAAGAGGCATCTACGTCACTGAGAAATACAACTTTCGATGTAGATGGCGAATCAAACTCAGAGTCGGATGCTAAACAATCAGCCTTTACACTAAGTAATGAATTCATGACCAACGACGGCGCTCATCGCATCTCGTTTAAATGGAAACTTGTGCAGAAGGAGTTCAACGATCTGGCCGACAACAAACAGCGTCTCCTTTCGGAAATCCATGCAATGTTGAGCATTACTTTTATGGAAGCCGATGGATGTTTCTACATGTGGGACAGCACTGAACTAGTCCATCCAAAAAGAGTACATGAGTTGACGGTTTCTGATCTTGATGAGTATTTGGAACCCCAGATCACGAAGGTGCATACAATGCAGTTGATTGTATTCGCCGTACGTTTTGCGTTCAGTGAGAATCCCATTTCGTGGAGGAACTCGACTCATGTCCAGTCGGCAATGAAATTGAACAATCTGAAGATTCACGAGTCTAATGTCACGCCCAAGGCGGGGATTCCTGTTGTGGCAGGTTACATATTGCTTAAACACCCGACAATGACCTTACGTCACAAGTACACACAGTTTCTCCGGTCTCGAATGGTGGACACACTACCTTATTTTGATATTCGCCTCCATCGGAAGACTCCGACAGACAAGTCGATTGCTCATTTAGTGGTGTACTGTGGTGAAAAGCAGGTGGCTGAGCTTTGTCAAGGGCTCTCAAAGATTTTAAACGGGCACCAGACAGCTGTTTTTCTTCCTCGATATACCTTTGCAAACATGTCAACCGATCAAATTGATAATCACTTCCAAATGCACGAAAAGTATATTCGAGCCTTAAGGCCAATCTCCTTGGCGCCACTGGTCACAACATTAGACTTGAAACGGATTGAATATTTTTCGGATGGAACAACAATCGAAAGGTCGACTCGTGATTGGGTGTTATCACTCCGGCGAGTCGATGGAGAGACTCATGCTCAATGTGACGTGGTCAATGGTATTAAGAATTCCAAAACTGCCTATGTTATGGCCCCCGCAGCCTACGCAACAGAAATAAAGTCAATGGTGATGCAATATAAGGAAAGATTGCGACCGATTTCTCACAGAGAAGAGAAATATCGTGAGAATTCCTGATTTGCCAGACGTAATTCATATTACGTCCACTGTCCAAACAAACTTAGACTTCATGGCAAAATTGTCATCTGTTGACATCTGGAGTAAAGCCCCGCCCTCGGTTAAGTCGCCTTCGGTTGTTGAGTCTGCGGGTAAAGAAACAAGTTCAGTTAAGCCGCAAGACACGGTCAACAGAGATAACAGTCCGCAGTGGCCGTCTCTAGTCAAACGACCACCAGGAGATAAAGACTATTCGATTGAGGCGGCAAGAATGCCAGGTACCACAGCTTCGCCAAAGGGAAAACCCAACCCGAAATCACAAACCAAAGGGAAATCGTCGCAGATCAGCAGCCTTACCTTGTTGGACGAGATTGATGAGCGGGCAGATACAGCTTCTACTCATTCCTTGACCAATACGTTACGATCGTCCACGACAACAAGAATGACAGAGTTGGAAAATCAGATGAGGGAATGTAGAGAACTCTTACGATCGAACCGGGAGGCTACACAAGATTCGTCAGATAGGTTGGCAGCAAACGAACAGAGTCTGAGAGAAACCATGGAAACAATAACGGAGATGACGCACACTGTGGCTGGACTTCAAACACAGTTTGCGAGCTTCAACATAACTATGGAAAGCATGCGTCTTATGCTTCACACATTAATGCATCAAGCGAGCTTCACCACTGCTGCGTCGGGCGTCTTACCGTTCACAGGAGTCCAACAGTCGATTCAGATACCACTGTCACACATGGCCCTGCAAATTCCAGAGGTCGATGGTACAACTGTTCCCGGCACAGGTGATAGTCGATCCATAGCCTCTGGTGATGGATCCTCTAGGTATCGCAGGTCTCCGGAAAAGAAGAAAACAAGGAAGAATGAAGAGCAGCAGAACTCAAGGGCAGAGACTTCTCCAATGGCTTTGGACGATGTTCAAATGCAGCTATTTGACGATGAACTCCCCAACGTCGAAGATACTACCACAGGTGCCCATAACTCAGTTACTGACCACCGACCTGAGGACACAAACTCTCAACTGCCGTTATCAACTCCCCAGCAAAATCCAAGCCCCCCGGACGCTCAATACACTAACTCAAGTGATCCGGCTGGGCGGGATGCCACGTAATGAGTCAACGATTGCATACATCGCTTGCATCTGCGGGGGAAATTTTGATACCGCCGGAAGATGCACCTCAAGGTTCTGAAAACCAGACCCCGGAACACTCATCACTTACTTCCCTTACCATCTTGGAAAGGGCAAAGCTACAATGGCGACAGCTCTTCTCCACAGCAAACGCGGACAGTTCGTCCGCAAGGACAGAGGCTATCACAACCTCAAACGTTCGTTCTAATGTGCCGTGGGGAGATGCACTAGGACCCAAACAGGTGCATATCACGAGACTATACTCAATTAATGTAAACGGTATTTCTATTGATCGGCGAGGCGGAACGTTTGATGATATTTGTCGGTCAATCAAGGAAGTTCAAGCGGATATATTTTGCGGACAGGAACACAACCTGGACACCACACAATTCAGGATTCGGAGCGTACTATTCGAAGCTGCAAAGCAACACTGGCAGAAACATCGCATATCATTTGGAACAACACCCATCACGGTGGAAAACTCTTATAAACCAGGGGGCACTATGATCTTGACGGTCGATAGTCTGATGAGTCGAGTGGTTCGTCAAAATCGAGATCCGTGGGGACGGTGGGTAGTTCAGGAATTCTCGGGCAAACGAGCACGGCAGATCGCGGTCTTCTCGGTGTATCAACCAGTGGATAAGACAGTGAGCCCAGGTACTATCACAGTGGCGGCGCAACAAGCAAGTTTACTCCGCTTAGCACAGGACCCGGTTCTCAATCCGCGAACGGCGTTTCGGCGCGATTTATTGAAAGCCCTCCAAACATATGCTGCAGCTGGCATGTTATTATTAGTGGTTGGAGATTTCAATGAAACTTTTGGTGCTGATCCCGATGGCATGAGTAAGATTGCGGGACAACTTGGTCTAATTGATCTAATGGCATGTAGACATTCGCTTGATCCACCGGCCACGTACGCAAGAGGAACGAAACGGTTGGACTATACTCTGGCAAGCTCCTCCGTGAGCGAAGCCCTGGTTTCAGCCGGATACGAAGAGTTTAACGCGCATGTGGTGTCCGATCATCGTGGGTTCTTTCTTGACTTTGACACGAACTTGCTTTTTGGTTCAAGTACTCAACAATTGGTATCATCGGAGGCGAGAGACTTGTCGTCCAGTAACATACAGCAGGTGACGGATTATATTCGGGAGAAGCATCGAATCCTCTTTCAGCATCATAATGCATTCGATCGAAGTGTACAGTTGTCAAAACCGGGTAACAGACATGCCTTTGCAGAACGACTGGACCAGGATGTGCTGGCGGCAAGTCTCACTGCGGCAACCAAAGTGAAAAAATTTGGAGAACCTGCATGGTCTGTTGAACTAGCGGAAGCCAGAAAGCAGGTCAACATTTTAAAGAAACATCGTTCAGCACTTCGAACGAAGTATGATCACTCGAGTATTCTGGCAGGCAAAATGGCCAAACTCTCATCACCAGTGCCGTTGCCTCGCACAGTGCGTGACTGTACCGCGGCAATTCGCGAAATAGAATCTACTATTCAAGAAATCATTGCTGCGAGTTATGAACGCTGTGATCAAGAACGTCAACAGAAAATTGACTCACTCGAAAAGTCGGGGAAAAAAGCTGATAAAGAAGCTGCCACCAGGTTACGACATATGAAAAAGCCGAGGACATCAAACAGCTATTTCGAAAGATCAGCGGTGTGAGGAAGAATCGAATACGCCAGGGAGTAACGCGTATTGAAATTCCGCTGCATCCAGATCATGACCCCAAAACGTGCACTGAGTGGCGACAAGTCGACGTACCCACGGAGATTGTTCGGTTACTACAGGAACGAAATCGAGAACATTTTGGACAGGCCAAAGGAACTCCCTTCACTGTACCACCACTCCTCGACAATTTAGGCTTCTGTGGAGATCAACCATTGAGTACACAAATTCTTGAAGGCAATTATCAACATCAACCGGACGAGGATGACATAGTGAGTAAAAATGTGAGACTCCTCCTCCAGCACTTGGAACAAGTGCACGAAATGGCCGCAACTCCCTCGTTCCCTACAATATCTTTAGAAGAATTCACGAGCAAACTGCGTGTGTGGTCGGAATCCACGACAACGTCCCCGTCAGGATTGCATTTGGGTCACTACAAGGCTTTGATCGCGAGACATGCTTACTCCTCAGAGTTACCAGACGAGGAGTTGACTCCGGAGTTCCGAGCCAATCGAGCAGAATTAGACATGATGCAAACTGATCTACTACATCTACACTTGGCTCTGCTAAACTACGCGCTCGAACGAGGGTACTCCTACAAGAGATGGCAAACAATTGCCAACACAATCCTTTTCAAGGATGAGGACAATGTGCGGTTGCATAGAACGCGGGTGATCCACATTTATGAGGCGGATTTTAATCTTGCTTTGGGAATTAAGTGGAGAATTCAAATGTACCAGGCAGAAGCTTTGGCGGCGTTGAATGAGGGACAATATGGATCTAGACCGCAACGTAATGCAACCGATCCGGTTTTTATTGAGGAATTGCAGTGTGAGATCTCACGGGCGACGCGGAGGTCTGTTGCTCTTATCAATTATGACGCACGGGCATGCTTTGATCGGATTATTCAAAACGAGGCAATGATTGTGAGCCGGAAGTTTGGTGTTCCTTTATCAGTGACGCAGGCAAATGCTTTAACCTTGGAGAAGGCGGAGTTTCGGGTTCGTACGGAGTTGGGCCTTGCACCTACGGGTTATTCTCATACAGTCGATGCACCCATTTATGGCACTGGACAAGGCAGTGCTAATTCTCCAGCGATTTGGTGTTTTTTGTCGAGTTGTCTCATGGATGCATACGATACGGTGGCGACGCCGGCAATGTATTACTCGCCGGATGAATCCACGTCCGTGTCTTTAGGTCTTGTGGCGTTCGTTGATGATTGTAATGGACAAGTTAATAATTTCCTGGCGCCAGGATCGGATGAAACGTTGCAAGGTATCTTGGAGAGCACACAGAAGAACGCACAATTGTGGAACGATTTACTTTATTTGAGTGGTGGGGCGTTAGAATTATCCAAATGTTCGTGTCAAGTACTTCATTGGTGGTTCACAACGCAGGGTGCACCGTTTTTGGCACCGAAACAATCTGCACACCAGTCAGCGTTACGAGTCATTGACAGGTCTACAGAGGAAACATATCAACTTCCTTTGTTGTCACCTTATGAGGCACATAAGACACTGGGTCATTATAAGGCACCAGTCGGTAATCAAAACGAACAGTTCCGGCGATTAAGATCGAAGAGCGATGAGATTACGTCGTTTCTGTGGACATGTCCCCTTACCAGACTTGAAACATGGACGTTTTACTATGCGTGTTATCTCCCGAGTGTTGGTTATCCATTAGCGTGCTCATCTCTCACGAAGAAACGACTGGATCAGGTACAACGTAAAGCGATGTCTATCATAGTTCCCAGATGTGGCTTCAATCGTCACACCAAGCGTGAGATCCTCTACGGACCGCTCGAGTTAGGCGGCGCCAATTTCAGACACCTTTATGTTGAACAAGGCATTGGACAGGTTGGATTATTCCTTCGGAACTGGAGATTAAACTCAACGGCTGGAAAGTTGCTACGTATAGCGGTGGGTTGGTTTCAGTATCAGATTGGCACATCATACTCGTTTCTGGAAAAGGTTGACACAAACCTTCCACATTTGGAATCGAAGTGGCTCGCTTCATTACGGGAGTTTTTACATTCTATACAATCATGTCTTCAACTCGACACTCCGGGCATTCCAACACTCCAACGATGCCATGACAGTCATATTATGGATGCCATTTTGGAGGCTAACACGTTTTCTGCATCGGAGATCAAGCGCCTCAATTATTGTCGTCTCTATCTTCAGGCGCAAACCATCTCTGATCTCACGGACGTTTCCGGTTGTTATCTAGATCAGGCGAAATACGAAGGGAGGTTCTCCCACAACAGCAGTTGTACTCATGGCATGTGGATACATCAAAAACGACCGTCTTCACTGGAGTGGAAATTGTGGCAACGTGCGAATCTACTGTGGAGCGATGCTTCCGGGAAGTTGTACCAGGCCTTAGGTCCATGGCTTACAAAAATCAACAAGCTTCGACAAAGCCATTCAGCATATCAATTACGCAATCGCTTATGGATTCGAGATGGTCAAGACTATATGATCTGTGACCTGTCAAGACAAGAAGGGGAGTACAGATACCGACAGACTCGTGGATATTGTGAGTGGCAGCACATCCCTCATGAAGCGGTTCCGGTTGAGGTTCGTGAAGTCACGGAGGAGGTAGAATGGACGGTGATTGCTCGGAGCACTGTCTTTACCTCTCCCCGGAAACCGCAGATTGCTACGTTCGAGCAATATATTGAAGACCTTGAGCCGTGGGAATACGAATTATTGGTACGCACAGCTATGACAACGGATCCATTCACGGTTGGACTTGCCTTGTCACACGGTGTGCGAGGCGTCAGCGACGGGTCTGTATGGCTTAAGCAAATGGGGGCATTTGGATGGGTGATGAGTACGGACCAGGGTGAACGGACAGCAGAAGGGATGGGTCTTGCGCCGGGCGCCACGCCAAACTCATACCGGTCTGAAGCGTATGGGTTGTTGGCGATGTTGTGTTTTTTGAAACGCCTTGCAGAATTTACTTATCAACATGAACCGTGGCAAGGGACACTTGCGACGGACAGTTTGAGTCTGGTGGAGACAGTTTTGGGCATCAAAAGACAGCTGACTGTGGCGGAGGCAACGGAGTCGGAGCCGGATCAGAGCAACTTCCGCTCGATCCCCTGAGCCCGGAATCGGATCTTATTGTTAATATTCGACGGTTGCTTCACGAAATGCCGGGGCTTAGTTTAGAACACGTCAGAGGTCACCAAGATCGCAAGGTCGCTTATGAACGATTGAATCTCATGGCTCAATTGAATGTAGACGCTGACGCAATGGCAAATACTTTCCAACGCGAGTTCGGGATGATACGACCCCACGCTTTGTTGGTGGAGGGAGCTGGAGTGCATTTGGTTACTCCAAAAGGTACCGTCACGACAAAATACAAATCGGCGATACGATATCAAGCAACGTATGCACCGTTGCTGGCACATCTACAATCCCGCAATGGATGGAAGCCCAGTACAACGGACAGGATCAATTGGAAAGCCCATGCCACATGTCTACACAATCAGATTCAGCGCCGCGATCACTTCATCAAGCTCGTTCAGGGTATTCTTCCTACTAATCACTTCCAGCATCGACGCGATCCCAGTCGAAGAGGTTGCCCGGCATGTCCGTGTCATGATGAGGATTGGGAACACATTTTGCGATGTCCTCATTCGAGTCGAGCGGCGTGGAGAGCGACTCTAATAACGGTTCTTGGTAAGACTTGTGATAAATGGGAAACTCGTCCTGGTCTACGAGCGATACTGTTGGATGGAATCCGAGGTTGGTTGGAATGTGCTGATCCCACGTCATATCAACTGGAAACCGCAATATACGATGATGAGTACGAACTCCTTATACAACAACAAAACCAGATCGGCTGGAAGCACATCTTTCTCGGACGATTCAGTTGGGCATGGGTGGATTTGCAGGATGCGCATTATGCAACGCGGCCTAACCCGAAGAAAAGTTGCAAAGGTGGCAAGTGGCAAGTCGCCATTATCAAGAAACTGTGGGACAACTGGTATTTACTATGGGAAAGTCGGAATAATGATTTACATGGTGCAGACGCGAGGTTAAGTGCCCTGGTGGACAGGCGGAACGCTTTGCAAACGTTGCGAGAGTTGTATGCGCTGCGGAATCAGTATGAACCGACGGCTCGGGAACTATTGATGGCTGATATCCGTGACCATGAAGTTAAGCCCACGTGGCATATCAAAACATGGTTTCAGATCAATGAACCGATCTTAAGGACAAGTATAAAGCGGGCGACTAAGTTAGCAACCAAAGGGATGAGATCGTTGAAGTCATATTGGGAGAAACGCTAGGAATTCAGGAAAAAACCAATGTTGTGAGGTCAGGTCTAACACCAGGCTTCGGTCTCACCGTGTGGGTCGCGTGTCTATATTCTACGGACACTGGGATAGCACGTTAAATTAGATTTGGTTTTTTTTTTGTCTTAACCATGGCACTTTCCAAGTCATAGTAGTACATTACTTTTAACGTGCGAGAGTAGCCTAAGAACACACCCGTTCTGGAATTAGGAACAACGCGACCCAGACGAGGCGTGGTGGGACGAACATAGACGCGACATCCGAATGTTCGCAATCTCGACAGGTTCGGGAGTGGTGCACCGCACATCTCAAATGGACTGGAGGGCCGGTCGCCATGTGGAACAAAGTTATACAGGCGAAGGTAGTGATAAAAGGCATAAGGCCAGAAGTTTGGTTGGAGATTGGCACCAGAGAGCATGGCGCGCATGGCGTCACCAATGGTTTGGTGAGGGCGTTCCCCAGGACCATTCTGATGCGACGAATCCGGGCCGGTTAGCTCAACAGAATATCCAAAATTGGTGAAAGTCCGATGGACCTCTCGGCATTTTCCCAACTCGCCACCGCCATCCATGCGTACATATTTGTTCGTGCATTGCGGTGCGTTGTTTGCCAACCAGCTGTTCAACCAGTCGACGGGTGGTGCCTTCGAAGCAAAAGCACGTCCAAACAGGCGGCCGCTGTAGTGGTCCGTGAGGAGCACATAGCAGGTTTCGCCGTTGAAACCGACAAGATTGCGATGCCGATCGGCATGAAGCCGAAGTCAATGGAGAGACCTTGATAGCAAGTGGTGGCTTTCATTGTGGTCGTGGTGCCAGCAGGAGTCTTCCGCATTTTGGCTGCCAAACAGATAGGACAGCTGTCAAGCTCGGTCGGAAGCGACATTTTGGGGAAACCTTTTACAAAACGGTGCATGTCGGAGAGGCGCCGGAAGTTGAGGTGGCCTAGACGCTGATGCCAAAGCATTCGTAGGGCTGACCGATTAAGGGATCGTACGATGAGGCGCTCTGGGTCGGCAACGGTATTCCGAAGAACAGGGGCATCGTCAAGAGGTGACTCGTGACAGGGAAATGGATTCGGAGTTGCGTCCGAAGGGAGTTGCGTCGACAATAAAGACGGATCGGGTGGGACCCTGGCCGCTGGGCGCTGCGGTGGCGACAAGATTTGGTGATCCGCGGCAGTCGCCCCGCACCCATTTGGAAGAGGCCCTGTGTCATCAGAGGGTGATGCAGATGACGGGCCTAACAAAAATCCGGCGGGTCGCGAGGCGGAGTGTGACAAGGCTGGCATGTCATACCATCGGTGGCGTCGAGGAGGTCAGTTGGGCACGCGGACGAGGAGTGCTCGGTACAGAGACGCCGTACCACCGAGGGAGATGGTATGGGGACAGATGCTCGGCAGTGCTGGGGACCAGAAGCGCATCAGTAAAGGTCAGGCCTCCGCGACGGGAGGTGGGTTGAAGGCGGATGTACACATCCTGGCAGCGTCGTAAGCGGTGCGGGAAGTGGATGAATCCGGCTGCATCGACAGAACTGGACATGTTGTACCCGTTCGTACCCAACTGCTTTGCAATGGCGGAGTGGGAGACAATGATGCCAGGAATCGTGGGAGTGTAATACGTCCGCACGAAGACGGACGAAGGGCCTCCGGCAATTCCACGATCAGCAACAGGGATGCGGAGGAAACCGACACCGACCGGCGTGTGGGCGTGCTGGCCAGCGTCGAAGAGACGAACATTGGGGCGAGCCAGCGGGCGGTACGCAAACAGGAGGGCTGCGTCGTGCGTGGTGCAAGCCATGGACCCATTGTCAGCGTGCGCGAACGAGCTGGATGTGGTGTCATCATAAGTCGCCGCGAGACGACGAAGGAGGAGGGGGTTCGCGGTGGGGGGCAAAGGCGCAGCAGGGGGCGTGCCGGTGGGGACGCATCCGGAAACAGGGGGCGAAGTGACGTGGAGGGTCACGGAGCGGATGGAGACAGGCGGGAAGGAGTCGTCCAGATCGTCGGTGTCGTCACCCAGGTGGAGGTCGGGCGGGACCGAAGAAGCGGGGGGCAATGGTGACGTCGGGACGTTGCCAAGTGACGAAGCAACGGTAGCCTGCGTAGACGTGTCGAGCTGAAGACTGCGAACGGCGTCGGAGCGGGAGGCCCGACCACCACGAGCATGGGCGGCAGTAAGGCGACTGCGGAACTGTTGGTGGGAGGCGGCAATGTGCGCTTTCAGTTGCGGGTTGCGCTGAGCGAGGCTTTCCGCGACGATGTAGTCCACGAACCGGTTGCAATCCGCGAGAGTATGGCCGGGTTGATGGCACCCAAGACAGAGGGAAGAGGCAGCCTGGTTGTTGGTGATGGCATTGATGACAAAATCAATCTCGGAGTCGCCGAGGCTCTCATCGGTGCTGGAGTTCCCAAGGGAACGGGCTGGGTTGGTCTCAATCCGACGGACAACGGCGTGGGAGCCGGAGGAGCGCGAATGGAGGACGATAGCCGAGCTAGCATCGCGGCCGAGCTCGGCAGCATACTCGACGAAAGTCGTGGCCAGTTGAGGTAAAGCCAACTTGAAGGGTAGAGTCCCACCGGGACCGGTGCGTTTATCGCGTTCAACCATGCGACGGAACTCGGCGCGCCAGTCGGTAGAGTCCAACCGGGACCGGTGCGTTTATCGCGTTCAACCATGCGACGGAACTCGGCGCGCCAGTCGGGGAGGAGGTTGCGGACGGCCAGGTCAAGGGCTTCGGATTCAGTATAGGTCCGTGTGGCCATACGTTCGCGAGCCATAAAATCCTGTAGACGGCGGATGTAGAGACCGAATTGCTCCGTGCGACGCTGTTTCGGGATCTCGTTCGCGGTCGAGAGGACAGAATGAAGCAGGGGATGATGGAGGCGAAGGAGAGCGTACAACGCATGGTAGCCGGCATTGGGGGGACAACCCTCAACGGCGCTATATTCCCGCGTACCAGCCGGGAAGGTGCTATCTAAGATGAGGGCAGAATATATAAGTCCCGACATGAAACGGTCGGCTTGACGGACAGAGGCGGGGAGGAGGTTCCACCAAGCGCCATGGACCATATCCTCCTGGGCGGATTCGTAGGGGGGACACCAGACGCCCCATTGCAAGCATGTGGAGCAGAAGAGCTTGTACCAGTGGACGAAAGAATCCTGTCGTTGGGAGTCAAACTTTGGGATAACAGCCTTGCGGAAGTCCTTGAATTTGACCTCCGCATACATGAACTGCGTCATGTACTCCTCGAAAGTCTCGGCGCCAAAGGTGACTTCAGCCGAGAACGGATGATTCCGAGTCGGCGTGCGAACGAGCGCACGGGATCGCGCCGTGGTGCCAGAGTCGAACATCGTACGCGCCGCCGCCGAGGGAGGCGGGGCGTCGTCCGTCGGGGTCCGGTAACGGGCCGAAGGAGTACCGCGATCGTGGGCGGTCCCGATATCCACGGGGTGGCCACGAAAAGTAGTAGGCACGGGGGCAGCAGGAAGGGGATCCGTGGGCGGCGGAGGGGTAGCGACGTCAGGGTCGACGGGTGTGGCCGCAACGGGTCGGAAGGTGTCGGACGCGGGAACCGCAGACGACTCGGAAGCGACGGTGCGTATCTCAGACGGGAGTCCGTGGGAGGAGCGGGAGCGGCTGTCACGTTCGCTGTCGGACGTGAGAGATGTCCGGGGTGGTGTCGGGATGTCGACGTCAGGCAACAAGAAACGGATCAGAACATGGACATGGACGGTACTGGATGGGCGGGGACGTTCCTGAAGGCACTGGAGAATCAAACGCTGGAGCGCAGGCTTGCGAAGCGTGATGATCGACGTGCGATCCCGGGCATGGTACATGCCAAAACCAGCATCGTGGAGGAGACGCCGAGCGTCGTCGGCACGACGAAGCCAGGGCGTGTCCTCGAGTTGGAGGGTGACGGACTCGCGGATGGTAGCTATCGTGGTAAGTATCGCGGAGGGTCGATGAGGGGATATCGAAGAGCTCGGTGAGCGGGATCTCCGCCAAAGGGCAGCCCTGAATATCCACGGTGATAACAACACAGTCATTCGAGTGGTCGAGCTCCCCAGCGTCGGACATAGTGCCGGAGGAAAAAGGGGCAGATGCGGGAAACGGGCGTCGAAGCACCGGGATACTTAAGCGGGACCGGGAGGCACCTGACGTGTGCACGCGCGTCAGAAGGGCAACGCGGAGGAATGTGGCGTAAAATGAATGCTCATAACCTGTCAGACCACACTTTCCAGAGCCTTACGTTTACACGTACTCGCCAGGGAGCAGATTAAACGTAAGGCAGGAGGAAGGGCTCGCGTAAGTGACGATGATCAACAATGATCGTCAAAACAAGTCGAAACAAGTAAGAACAAGCGTGTCCGAACGTGTTGCGAGTTCGCTGGAAAGTGTTGGTGCTGTAGTATCAAAGCAGCAAATGATCCCTCGTCACCTTTACGATCCCAGACCGGCAAAGATGCGATTGAGGGTAAATGTTTAAGCTATGATGAAGTTGTGACCGGAGTGGAAGGGTCCACTCCTTTTTAGACTAGCCTAGTCCGGTCAGTATAGCAATACGACAGTACCACATAGATACGGTACACTGATGATCACAGTATCTCTAGAATTTTTTCCGAGGAGTTTTTGCCAAGTAAGTGGTTGTTTCTACGTGAGTTCTGGTACGTTTTCTACGCAACTTAGAGCACAACAAAGTCAAGTCAAAGGATGGCGCTACAGCCTTCCCCGACCTCCGTCTACAAGTATCAACACCAATATGCTTGAGAATGATTGTGGTGCAATTGGCATCAACGCGTATGGAGCGGTTGCAGCGTTTGAGGTATCATCAGATGTGCGACGTGATCGATTTTTTCCTCATGTAGAAACCGGTATTGTTTCTACGCTGTCTATCCCCCGAATTTTGCTTGATTCAACACCATCAGCGACGAAGGACCTCCGACCGATTGCTGGTATCCATACCAGCACCGTGACCTATTTTACTGCTGACCGAAGTACTGTGATGAAATCCGATATGACTATTGGGGTGACTCCACCCAGTTCCATGACCCAACACCTTTCCGCTACGCGCCCTTTGGCGTTTCAAATGACCGAACACACCGCTACCAAATTCCGAACGAAAGTTGGAGTGACCCGATCCTCCGAGTATACCGCTACGCACCATATGGTGGTGCTCTACATGCTACCGACGTACAATGCGACAACTAAACCTACGGCAACTAAGTTCAATGATCCAAGGTTTTTCCCGCACTACAGTCACCCTCCCTATGATACGACGACTCCATGCAGCATTATTTGGCACAATTTCAGTACGACAGTACTGCAGTAACAGAAAACAATTATGGTGGCCTCTGCTGTACCCCAGGGTAGCGGTCATCCGTGTGAGTCGAGTTCCGTCTTCGTCCGGAACAGCGGCAGCACGTAAAATAGATATTCGGTTTTTTTTTTTTTTTTTTTGATGATCACAGTATCTCGTACGGTACTGTAGTATAGCAATGGTGGCTTGAGACAAGCGCGTGAGTAGATGCACTGACACCACCGCGGCCCCCACGATTGCCCGAACATTACCTCCGCGTCCGTTGCCAGAACGGCTGCGACCAGCTGTAGTTGTAGCACCAATGGAACGCTTGTTACTCTTACCGGGTTCAGCCAAAGCAAAGCGACTCGACACAGTCCTCGACAAAGTCATACAAGCGGCATCAAAGTCGTTCAAATACTTATCGCGAACAATTCCCATAGTAGTCTGTACCTGAATATCATCTCACCGCATACTTTTGAGTAGAAATTGAACCTTTTGTTGCATATACATGGGCTGGCCTGCGTCCTCCAATTCCTTGAACGCTTCGTTCATCCGAGTGAGATACTTCTCAAACGGGAACGCGGCCTCACTTTTCCAGAATAATGCTTCAAGCTTCGCATTTGCAGATGCAGTGCGACGCATATCGTGCGCCTCTCCAACATAATGTTCACGCAATAACAAATGAGCCGCACGTCCGTCGCCGTCGGTTACCTTTTCGAACCAAGTTGCACCATCCGTCTTGGTCACAAGATCTTTGAGCAAATGATACACCTCACGATTATCTTCAACAAACTGCGGAGTCTCGAACGAAGCCGCCCACAACGTACGGGTGTATTCGTCGGTCGCGTTGTCGGGATTTGCTTCGGCAGGACGAATAACATAACTCAATGGCACACCAGCCTTACCCTTCCTCGAATCCAAGTAGTTCGTGACTTTCTTAATCCAGTTCTTATAGTCGCTCGCGTTAAATGCCTCTGGGTAGTACAACTTCGAATCAGTATATTTCTCTTCTGCCGCAAGTGACATCTCACGAATGAGGGTTGCAATGAATGCGTTGTTAAGTTCGATTAAGTCACATGGAGCATTCTCACGGAGTTTCTTGGTAATCCAATACTTAACCGCCTTGAGCTTCTTCGTACGCGACAATCCCAACTGGATGCGAGTGTTCTGAGGGTTCCTCTTAGAGTCACGGTCCGCCATAGTGTCCAGCTCTCTATCAGTATAGTTCGCTAACTCTTCGATAGTCTCCAATCCTTCGTTCTCGATAAGTCTGGTCTGGGAGGGTATATCCCTCAACCCGCACACATGCAAACATAACGCATCGGCTGATGTTGTAATTCAGGGAACAACTCGTCAAGGTTAACGATAACAGGAGGGTCCATGGTACCTGTATCCAAGGGGAAGGGTGTCAATACCACTCGTGTGCTGTATATACCAAGCGACATACGGGCAATATGTCCGTTGTGACCATGGGAGTCAACGTCGCACCGAGAGATGATCAGTCTCCGGCATCAACATACGAATGCGGAGACGGAGATGTCTCCAGTCAACGCTCTGTGCTGGGCCAAGCGACCCCATGACGGTGGCCAACCTTAATCGCTTCATTTGATGCCACAGCACAGCATCTCCTCGTTCTTCTCACACGAAGGAGATGGCAGCGAACGAATCGCTGTCTTCAACCACTCCAATCTTTCTGGTTCATTGGGTCTGATAAACTGTTTATATCCTATCGAGATTAACAACAACTAACTTACCAACAGCAAGATAAGAACGATAACAACAGTCTTAAACGAATTGTGGTTCTATGTATAAACGTGCATACAATCGATGACTGATTCCCGAGTCCGGTTCGTATCTATGACCGCATCCCAGTAAGCAGTACACAGTACGGTACATATTAAACAACTTACGGTGAGTGGCTTGATTGATCGTAAACCAAATTTTACTGAAAGAATGAGTGATGCACTCTGTTCCAAGCTAAAACTAAAGCGCCACGTCAGGGCGCTGACATACGCACATGCAGCATGCATCGACGTCGACGTGTACCGTCGAAGATCGCCGTTTTCTTGGCACTACTGGTATCCAGCCATCTTTCACTCTCTCGTATCATCGGTCACGATTGGCTTCGGACCATGGCTACTGTTACGCAACCGATCTTGGACAATTTTGGTATCTTGATCTTCAAGCTCCTTTTCGCTCAACACTTTCGTCTACTTTCGCTCACCTGACGACGCAATTCGACTTCTGCGGAGCCAATACTTGTTTGTGCACAACCCACCCCTCTTCGAACGCATGATGCTTCCCTCTTCGAAGAAGAAGAAGAAGAAGCCGTCAAGAGCGAATGACGATGATTTAATCAACAACGCCAAGGATGGTAATCTCAAGAAGGTTCGTGACCTCTTGCACAAGGGGGCAAACGTGAATGCCAAGGATGAATTTGGCAACACAGCCCTAACCTGGGCGTGCCACAAAAGTCTCTCTGATGTCGCACTTGAAATCTTGAAACGAGACAATGTCGATGTGAATGCCAAGGATAGTGAAGGTCGGTCGGCCCTTATCTGTGCGTGCGACAATAGCCTTTCAGATGTTGCCCTTGAAATCTTGAAACTAGACAATGTCGACGTGAATGCCAAGGAAAGTGATGGTTTGACAGCCCTTCACTTCGCGTGCTTCAACAGCCTTTCAGATGTAGCCCTTGAAATCTTGCAACGCGACAATGTTGATGTGAATGCCAAGGATAGTACTGGTGTGACAGCCCTTATCTGTTCATGCATCAGCAGCCTTTCAGATGTCGCCCTTGGAATCTTGAAGCGAGATATTGTTGATGTGAATGCCATGCAGAGTGATGGTTGGACAGCCCTTCACTTCGCGTGCATCAATGGCCATGCAGATGTCGCCCTTGAAATCTTGAAACGAGACAATGTCGATGTGAATGCCAAGGATAGTGAAGATCGGTCAGCCCTTTACTGGGCGTGCAACAAGAGCCTTTCATATGTTGCCCTTGAAATCTTGAAACGAGACAATGTCGACGTAAATGCCAAGGATAGTAAAGGTCAGTCAGCGCTTTACTTGGCATGCTGCAATCGCCTTTCCGACGTCGCCCTTGAAATCTTGAAACGAGACAATGTCGATGTGAATGCCAAGCACAGTGATGGTTGGACAGTCCTTCACTTCGCGTGCGACAATAGACTTTCAGATGTCGCGCTTGGAATCTTGAAACTAGACACTGTCGACGTGAATACCATTGATAGTGGTGGTGTGACAGCCCTCCAATGGGCATGCATCAACGGCCATGTAGATGTCGCCCTTGAAATCTTGAAACGAGACAATGTCGATGTGAATGCCAAGCACAGTGATGGTTGGACAGCCCTTCACGTCGCGTGCGACAATGGACTTTCAGATGTCGCCCTTGGAATCTTGAAACTAGACAATGTCGACGTGAATACCATTGATAGTGATGGTGTGACAGCCCTCCAATGGGCATGCAGGAGAGGCCTTTCAGATGTCGCCCTTGAAATCTTGAAACGAGACAATGTCGATGTGAATGCCAAGGATAGTACTGGTGTGACAGCCCTTCACTGGGCGTGCATCAATGGCCATGCAGATGTCGCCCTTGAAATCTTGAAACGAGACAATGTCGATGTGAATGCCAAGGATAGTGAAGGTCAGTCAGCCCTTTACTGGGCGTGCAACAAGAGCCTTTCCGATGTAGCCCTTGAAATCTTGAAACGAGACAATATCGATGTGAATTCCTATGATAGTGAAGGTCAGTCAGCCCTTTACTGGGCATGCAACAAGAGCCTTTCCGATGTCGCCCTTGAAATCTTGAAGCAAGAAATTGTTGATGTGAATGCCAAGCACAGTGGCAGTTGGACAGCCCTTCACTTCTCGTGCATCAATGGCAATGCAGATGTCGCCCTTGAAATCTTGAAACGAGACAATGTCGATGTGAATGCGAAGGATAGTGAAGGTCGGTCAGCCCTTTACTGGGCGTGCAACAAGAGCCTTTCATTTGTCGCCCTTGAAATCTTGAAACGAGACAATGTCGACGTAAATGCCAAGGATAGTGAAGGTCACTCAGCGCTTTACTTGGCATGCGGCAATCGCCTTTCCGACGTCGCCCTTGAAATCTTGAAACGAGACGATGTCGATGTGAATGCCTATGATAGTGAAGGTCTGACGGCGCTTTACTGGGCGTGCAACAAGAGCCTTTCAGTTGTTGCCCTTGAAATCTTGAAACGAGACAATGTGGAAGTGAATTTCAGGAATAAGAGTGGGGAGACTGCTATCGACTGGGCGAGGCAAAATGGCCTTCGGGAAGTCGTCTGCGCGTTGCTTCCACCTAGCAAGGTGGATGTCGATGCCGAAACTCACGCCAAGTTAGCAGATGACCGATCCAAGCTTTCACTGGTGATGAGTAGCACATCCATGGATCATGATCCCGTTGAATTCTCTTTAGAGTTTATCAAGCAGTGCACTTTCGTACGTAAACTTGGATCTGGTGCCTTTGGCCATGTTGTTTTGGCCGAGGATAGACATCTCCAAAAATTGGTCGCTATCAAAAAGATAAAACTTGATAAAAGTGATCAGGAATCCGTCGACAAAGCTCGGAAAACCTTCCAGATGGAAATTTCGGTACGTTCTCTTCTCCGTATTGAGTGTTGCCCCTCGTTTGGAACAAAGAAACCTAGAACAGTGACGCTATCTCGAGTTCTAACAGTACGCACAATTTTGCCAGACACTCAAAAGATTTCATCATCCCAATATCATTGTCTTGTACGGCTATAACTTAAATGTCAGTCATACAGAGCAGTTTTTGGTGTATGAATATGCAGCCAACGGCTCCCTCGACGGCTTCTTCAAGGACGACGGCACGAGATCCCGCCTTCCTGCAGATAAGCGACTGATGATCATGTTCGAATTGGCGAGAGCCGTGCACTTCTTGCACACTGGTAAAGCAGGTTGGAAAGTATTTCATCGCGATATCAAGAGTGCAAACATTTGCCTAGCAGGTGATTTCACAGCCCGGCTCATTGATTGTGGGCTGGCCAAATTTGTACCTGACGAGGACTCCAGCCTCAATCCAGAGCCAGGGTCGATCATACTATCTGGCTCATCTGAAGGCCCTGCATTTGGAACCGTTGGGTACATGTGCCCAGAGTATTTGATGAAGAAGGCGAAGGGGTTTCGGTGTCGCTTTATTGCTGCATATGATGTGTATTCTATTGGCGTCGTCATGGCTGAGCTAGTTTTGGGCCGCTTGAATGGCCAGCCTAGGAATCGAGAGGAGCTTGTCCATGTTTTCCAGACGTTCGTCGAGAATGAGCAAACAGAGATCAAAGATGGTTGGAAACTGCTCCAGGACGACGCAGATCGATCCATCATCTGGAATCCAAAGTCTCTTCAACTAGTTTGCAAGACTGCCATTCAGTGTATGGACCCTTCTCCTGACAAGAGGTTGAGTACGGAGAACCTCATGGATGAGATTTGCACGGCGAAACAGGTACACGATGGTACACTGGACTTTGAGCCGAAGCGTACTGGTCGTGGCCGAGAAAGGGACGTCCTTTGTGACGTATGCAACCATTACTCTGCCGATATAGGGTGTAGCGGTAGCAAGCCTCACGCACTTTGCATGCCTTGTATCCAGAACAAAGGTTCGCATTATCCTTATGGCAGGTGCGATACGTTGTGCCCGATCGACGGGTGCTCAAGCAAACCATTAGATGATGATGTTCTACGTAAGCTCCTACCTCGTGAAATCTTCACCCAATTCGAATCACATCGAGATACACAGAGGAGGTATAACGATTGCATATTCCGATTGGAAAGATTAGAAAAAACGTTGCATCGGGTCGGAGTGGGTGTTGACAAAGGCACGGAATTGCTGCACGTCGTAAAAAATGGTGTTGACGCAACCATTGAGTCATTGGAGAAGCAGCTGCAGATGCTACAGGGATTTGCAAAAGGATTAGAGCGGTCCTTGGCCGCGTTGCACTTTCTCGCTGCGAAGCAAAGCATGCCGTGCCCGAATCTCGTTTGCCTGACACCTGTCTCGATAACGAAGAAGGAACTGGAGAATCCCGTGACTTGGATCAAGAAGAAAATGACGCAAAACTACAAGGTCGTCTTTGTTTGTGCTCATTCGGGTAAACCAGGCCACGAACCCTTCGAGATCCAGGTGCCAAGAAAATGGATTGTAGAGATTGCGCCATGGCTTATAGTCTGTCTTCAGGTTCTCAAATACATGGCCAGTGCCTACGGCCTTCCGTTCCCAATCCCGAGTCTTGAATTTGATGATCAAGGACTAATGTTGAAGGCTTTCTTATTTGCCCTGGTCGACGTCGCAACGCAGGACGTTCTGTCACATTGCGAGACTCTCGTCGAAAAAGGAACCATACCGAGCGCTAAAGCACGTGATAAAATCCTGACCTTGACGGGAGATGCGTTCAAGATGATCGCAGAGAAGGCCATGAAAGAGACGGTATGGCAGCATCATATGGTTCCTGTAAGCGACCCGAACGGGACGATCAAGTGGGTGAAAGGTGAATATCAGAATGAATATCTATCAGTAGCTTCGGATGAAAAACAGGAAAGCATCGAGTTTGAAGCATAAGAGTCAGTGAATCCTGTCGCAAGAGCGGCGCATCCGCCATTGCCAGGATCGACTCTAGTTATAACGTTAATGGTCTACTAGTAGTAACGACATGCAACTTGACCACTAATAAAAAGAGTGAGCTATCTAAACGTAGGCCCAAGGAAGAGTCATTCCTCCCAGTCATCGTCACAGAATCTAGCGTACGTCAGCGGAGTCCTTCAGGCCGTCCGGCTGGCCGAATCTTCTGCACTCATGGCAGAATTCAGTCAACTGACAGGGACATGCGGCAAACCCGCTTAAACACGTATGCCTGAGTTGCCGTGGATGCGCTCTCAATTGCCCTAACGCTTTTTGCCGTTCAAATTTAACGTCCAAATGGATAGGCCGGCGTGGCAGAATGCATGCACGCCGGCACGCCCAATGCCGGAATATTATTCTTAAGCGAAGATCCTGGAACAATATCATTATTAAGAAGGAAACGTAAATCAATATTATTCTTAAGAAACAAACGTGAAGAAGTATTTTACGTAAGCAGTAGTGAAGACCGACTCAGTGGACTTGATGAAGTTCATTAAACAAGCATATCAAGACACTAAGGAATTTCCGTCTCCGACTTGAATCGGTCATTGAGGACGGTGGTCAGTTGTCCCCATCGACGCGCGTCCAACACGTAGGCTAGGCCCTTGCCCGCAATTGTTCCGTCGCAGGTCAAGAGTTCCAGCATGTCGAGCGCGGTCTGGAGCTGCACTCGCAGGTCGTGGGGCGTGTTCGGGGTGTAAAAAACCCTGTTTCATGTAGAACTCTAGGGTCGCTTCGTCCACGTCCATCCCCAGGTACTCTCGCAGGAGTTCGTTTCCGCCCCTACTTCCCTTTGATCCAAGGTCGACTGTCTTCGGGTGGAACATGAATATGGTGAACCCGCCCGGGTTTGCTCTGTTGGGGTCCTGGGAGAGGAAACCATTTGACAGCATCTTGTGGAAGCCGCCGACGGAGAAGGTTCCTTCCCAATCCGTGTCTCGGACTGTATGAGGTTGATGGCCTTCTGAGGTGTTTTGCTCGTCGTCAGGTTCATCATGAACTCCGTCATCGTGGGCTCGACGCTCATCCGCGCGGTGCAGAGAGAAGTGAACAGTCCGCGCTGAGTTGGTCCCATGGTCTTGAGGATCGACTTCTCGGTTTCCTTCTTCTGTCGGTCCGAGTCGGCTCCTTCCTGAAAGCGGCTGAGGAGGGCGACCATGCTTTGTGAGGAGGCCGCCATCATTTCCATGCTCGCGTTCCCTCTCTCCTGGGCGTCCGCGTTTCCCGCGACCGTCCTTCCTGTTGTGGGGCGGGCTACGGCCCCGTGAGCTTCCCTGACTCCCGGATTAGGTGACTCATCATAGTACTCTCGGGGACGTCGACGAGGCGGATTTCCTGAGCATTCCCTGTTCCGATGCCCATAAGAGGGCTAGTATGTCTTCCAGCCCCGCGGCCTCCGCTTCTCTCCCGTGCTGATCACGTCGTCGTCGGCCGCCGCGATCTGGAATGCTTCGATGATGGCAAATGCGAGGTCCTTGGCGGAGACCAGCTTGGCTCCCGACTTCCTCGAAGGTGCTAGTGGTGATGAGGCAGTGATTGGGTCGTCTCTCTAGGATTTGGTTGCCTTTGGCTACGAGCTCGGCGAACTCATCCGGTGACTCGGCCGCCATCATGCTGTCCAGGAGGGGACAGTGGCTCCTCCTCTACCGGGTCCTTCCACGTCTCCGCCGTTGCTCACCAAGGCGGGGAGACTAACTCGTCTCGGTCTACGGTCTTGAATGTCGTGGTGTCGTCGAGGTTTCCGTGCGCGAACGCGAGTGAGAATCCTGTTTCGCATTGCAGGCAAATCCGTGGTGGATGAGTTGCATTGTTCCTTTATTTCCTGGGACTAGTAGCATGTTTCCATAATCGCTCCCGGTGATTGTTTCCGTAAGCTTAGCAACGCTGTTGAGATGCCCTTCTGTCTTCCTGGCCATCGTCTCCATGTTGGTCTCGAAAAGCACCTGAAAAGGTCCTCCGTCGTTCTGGTTTCGGGCATAAAATTCTGTCCACTTGTTAGTAGAAGCAGGTTCTCCTGCAAAGCTGACCATGGGAGCCATTGAAAATTAAACAGTTAGGGGCTAAGCTATTGGCTTTGGTGGTTGGGATGGCACAGTCGATTCACGATGGTGGCTCGATGTGTGCAAAGTTTCCCACTCCAGCTTGCTGGATCGGCGAATTCACGTTGATGTGCGATTCGGTATCCAACGGTGAATCGTGGTTGTGTCCGTATCCGGCACGTATGTCCGCATATGACATGCCGATATGAGATGCCGATACGAAATTTCGTGGCCGGGTGCCGACACGAAATGCCGATAGTGTGGGACCGTTGGTACCCCCTCGATAGTGCTAGTACTGTCGCTTCCCAGTGTGGTAGTAGTAGTAGTGCTGGAGACACAGTACTGTGCTCTCACCCCAGACCATGTAATCCTGTGCAAACAAACGAAGATAATGGCATAACATCGCGTGATTGTTCTGAATAACATCAGTGTGGATGCTATGTACTACTTATCGCCACACATCCTATCAGTGAATGGAGTCCTTGATGTTGTCCAAACTCCCACGGCCCTAGTCGAGTGACGCCACAAAGTATTGGTTGGCAAAGAAGATTTTACTGGAATTCGCGAATACCTTCTAGGAAACTTGAACGAATGGTACGAGGAGTATGTGCCAGAGGACGCAAAAGAAATCAACCAGAAGCTTCCGGGAGATCCTGAAGTCGCTCCGATTTATTCGGATGGATGTTCAAGTGGCGAAGAAACCTACATGTCATCAAGCATTAATACGGCAATGTCGTATACTTCTACACTCTCGGATCACATGATTCAAGATGAACCTGAGAAGTCCGGTGCGCCAAGGACTGTGAACGTGATAGTCAATAAAGGAGGTCAGAAAACATGGGCGCAACGCCTTCGAGGCGCAAAGTTATCTCCTTCAACAGACCAGAACAGTGTACCAACGACCACGCAAGGCACGAGCTTCGACGAAGATTATCTATCCGACTTAGCTTCGAGCAGGGCAGAAGTGGAAGAATTGCGTATGAGGATTAATACGTATGAGGAAACAAATAAACTTCACCAACGAGAAATGGAACTGCAGAGGCGAGAATTGGAACAGAAAGCTCAGCAAGACAAGATGGCAGTGGAGCGTAAAGCGTAAGAGCAAAGGCTGGTTATGGAGCGTCAAATGGCAACCCAACGTCAGGACTTCGAAAGACAAGTAGCAAAACAGAACGAGGAAATGGAGCTCCAGATTGCAAGAAAAGTTGAAGCGGCAATTCAGGCCCACCAGGCACAGCAACCACCCCCTCCTTCTGCGAGTTTCAATTCAGATCCCGAGTTCAAGGCATTCCTGGCAAACCAGAATCGGCAAATGCAGATGTTAACGGATATGATGTTTGCGCAACCAATGGGAAAACGATTTGCACGGGTCGCTGACTCAGATGTGGAGAACACCATTGCGGAACAAGGAGAAGCACAAAGTCCAGCGGTAACGTTTGCAGTCCGGAAGAGGCAGAATACTCGTGCGACTTCAGAGAAAATCCCGTTGATTGATGCTAGGCTAACTGTTGAACCAGGGAATCATCAACAAATGGTCAATTTGTCCGATATCTCGATGGACCAGTCAATTATACAAGGCCAGCTACAGCATCGAACTGAAAAATGGTCTCCTGATTCCAAATCACATCATTGGTCAGCACGAGACCCAGAGAGTCCTTTAGACCCGTTTCAACTAGACTACCCATCACAAGAGCTACAAAAAGATCCGTCATTTGACTCGAGTGCAATCCAGGCTGATAGGGCACTTACTCCCCCGCCTCGAAAATTGTACGAAGCAAGGCCAGGTATATTCGCAGATGCGGAAGTCAGTGACGATCATTTCAAGGAGATTCTCCAGCAGCACTCGGAAGCACCAAAGGTGGATTCAAGTCATCAGCTAGGGGACAGTTCACTAGTAATACTTGATCCGGGCTCAACAAGCGTAAGAAGGTCGCCAGAGAGTCAAGAAACTGATCAACCTATCAGAACTTCCCAACTTCAAAAGACAATAATTCAGTACTTTAGAGTGGTAACCGACGAGCCGATGATTTCAGAAGATCTTCAACATTCTCGGAATGAAGGAGATAGCGAAGTTGGTACAAAAGGCCAACTCTCAGAGAAACCTGGACCTCCCAGGGAGCGGAGGAACGCGGGGGATAGTCCGAGTCTGGACCAGCAGCGTCAACAAGTCGAAACGACAGTTGACGACATAGACGTTTGAAATGATCGAGCGTCATTGTAGTCAAGAACATCTTCAGGGTCAAGAAAACAGGAATGCTGTTAATGTTAGAAATCAAACACCGCAAGGAGGGGAAGGTCCACTCGAACGTAGCGGCGCGATCAGAACAGAAAGTGAACAACGAAGAGTTCCAGAGTGTAACGACGTACAGCGAGAACAAGGTCGAACAGAAAGTACAAGTGATCACACACGTCTGGAATTGGTAGAAACGAACTCCCCAAGGAACATCGCGCAAACCTTGTGGAAGGATTTCTTTAAGCGCCATAGTCAACCAGTCAACAGCGTAAGCAGGAGATCAGCTCTGTCAGTTCAAAACCAAAAGGAAAACAAACATTGGGGCGACGTTCTAACTGAGAAGACGGAAGGAGTAACAAGAATTTACTCGCAGAACGTGAATGGTATCAATCTCGACCGACGAGGAGGAAAATTCAACGCAATTTGCGAGCTCTTACGGGAGATTCAAGGGGACATTTTTTGCGGTCAAGAGCACAATCTCGATACAAGCCAGGCGAACGTAAGGCAGACGCTGTACGATACGACGAGGCAACATTGGGAGCGGTCACTACTCACTTTAGGGACTACACCCATTGCGTATCACACGCAGTATAAACCAGGAGGCACTTTCACGCTCGCAACAGGTCACATTACCGGTCGTATCCTCGCACACGAAAGTGACAAATGGGGTCGTTGGACAATACAGCATCTGACAGGTAAAGCGGATCGCAAAGTGGCCATTTTCTCGGTGTATCAAGTGGTCGATAAATCAGTCAAAGGAGGCATCACGACGGCACGGCAGCAGCAGGTTCTTTTAATCCAGGATAACGATGCTATCCAAGAGCCTCGCACAGCGTTCAGGAGAGACCTTCATATGAAATTACGAAACTTCAGATCAAAAGGATATGAACTTCTCGTGCTAGGCGATTTCAACGAAGAGTTCGGCTCTGATTCAGAGGGCATGGAGTTTCTAGCGAGCGACTTAGGACTGGTAAACCTCATCCCAACGAAGCATCCGCAAAAATTACCAGCAACTTACGCTCGAGGACGATCATGTCTTGATTACGCGTTAGCAACTCAGAAGTTTCAAGAGGCTTTGGTAAAGGCCGGATACGAGGCATTCAATCACCGTCTTCACTCTGATCATCGAGGATTCTATCTGGACTTCCAAAACTCCATCCTGTTCGGTATAGAGACACCGAGTCTGTCAAAAAAAAAAAAAAACTTAATTTCAATGTTTAACGTGTTGCCGCAGCATCCTTGATAAGGAATACTCGACCCACACGGATGGGCACTACCTCGGATAAGATAGCAGCCACCCGAGTCTGTCAAAAAGAGAACCGAGGATATTACAGTCATGTAATATCAATCAAGTAACTGCATATATCCGATTCAAACATGCATTGTTTGCCGAACACAATGTATTCGAAAGGAGTGCTCGACTCAGTCTCATCGGTAATCGACACGAGTTCGCGGAACGACTCGATAAAGATGTCCTAAACGCGAGTCTCACGGCTGAAAGGAAAACGCACCGGTATCGAGAGCCATTTTGGTCGGTCGAATTGGCAGAAGCGCGAAAGAAAGTCACAATCTTATCGAAGTGTCTCTCATCGTTGAAAACTGGTCTTCATTGCGCCGAGACCCTCACCAGAGAGATTCACGAATTGAACGACCCAATATCCCTCCCGACGTCAATCCGAGATTGTTCCTCATCCCTTCGGAAAGCGAAACAGGACGTGAAACAAATTGTATCACAGAGTTATCAGAGAAGAGACGCGGAAAGAATGCAGAAGATCAAAGCTCTGGAAAATTCTCGCAACCCGCTAGAGCGAAAGGTCGTGGCATCGCTGAGACGGCTGAAGAAAGTGGAGGATATCAAGCATCTTTTTCGGAAACTTAAAAACGTGCGCTCATCCAACGATCGCTATGGAGTCACACGGTTAGAGATTCCGGTGCATCCTGAAGAAGATCCCAAAGTCTGTACCGAATGGCAACAAATCGACGTTCCAGAAGAAATTCTTCGTCATCTAACCCGGCGGAACCAACAGCACTTCGGACAAGCACAAGGTACACCTTTCACCACATCTCCTCTCGCCGAGTCCCTCGGTTTTGGCGGCGGATCATGGGCAGGAGATGATCTTCTTAATGGCCAATTCGATACCCAAGGTATGGATGAAAACGTTTCGATCCTTATACGCCACATACGCCACATAGAGGAAATGCAGCAATTGGCGTCTCGGCCCACCATCAGCGACGATGAATTTGTGCAAAAGTTAAAGGTTTGGACCGAATCCACCACCACATCACCTTCAGGTTTTCATCTTGGTCATTACAAGGCTCTCATCGGTAGACACTCGCATTCAATCGATGCAAGAGATGACGAACTTCCTCCTGAATTTGTGACTGTTCGCAACGAACTGGATCAAAAACAACGGGAACTGCGAGAAGTGCATCTCAGACTTTTGAATTATGCTCTGGAGCGAGGTTATTCGTATCGGCGATGGCACACGGTTGCGAATGTTATTCTTTTTAAAGACCCGGGAGTGGTCAAAATACATCGTACAAGAGTGATACATTTATACGAAGCGGATTATAATCTTGCCCTGGGGATAAAATGGAGATCAGCTTTGCACCAAGCAGAGGATTTGAGGAGGTTGGATGATGGCCAATACGGGTCGAGACCGAAGCGGAACGCTAAAGATCCAGTCCTTCTGGAAGAGCTTCAGTACGAAATATCTAGAATTACCCGCAAGTCTCTGGCAATTACAAGTTACGATGCGATGGCATGCTACGATCGCATTATTCCATCGGTAGCCATGTTGGTAAGTCGGAAATATGGAGTAGCAAAGTCAGTCTCAATATTGAATTCGGAAACTCTCCGTCAGGCATCTTATCGTGGAAACCGGGTTAGCCGAAACGGGATATAGTCATGAGGAAGACAAGCCAATCTATGGTACTGGTCAAGGAAGTGGTAATTCTCCCGCTATTTGGTGCTTTTTATTGAGCACCTTGTTTGATTGTTACGACGAACAAGCATACAAGGCGGTGTATCGCGATCCGTCAGGAGAGGAGGAAGTAACTTTGGGCATCACGGGTTTTGTCGACGATTGCGGAAGCCAAATCACGGACCAGGGATCTCCTTCAGCAAGCCCAGGAGACATTCTTCAAGGAGTTCAATACAACGCCCAACTCTGGACCAACTTGCTTTCTGCGAGCGGTGGCGCGTTGGAAATTTCAAAATGTTCGTGCCACGTGGTGCAATGGCAGTTCTCGCAAAATGGCTCCCCAGTTTTCAAACCGGTAGTGCAAACTTCTTCCATCAAAGTCGAAGTTACTGATCCGATCACTAACGTTACTCATTCGGTCAAGTTGTTATCACCGTATCAGGCACATAAGACGTTAGGTCATCATAAAGACCCAGCCGGCACGCAACAAGCCCAATTTCGAGAGCTGAAGGCCAAAAGTGATGAGATTACAAAATTTATGTGGTCTTACCCTCTGTCGAGAAGCGAGGCATGGACGTATTACTACGCATGCTACTTGCCAAGCGTAATGTATCCCCTGGCGGCATCGTCGATGACTAAACACCAAGTCCACTCGGTGCAGCGGAAGGCCCTCTCGATTCTTGTGGCTCGATGCGGCTACAATCGGAACACAAAGCGCGAGATCCTTTTCGGTCCAGCCTCGTTAGGAGGGGCAACTTTTCGAGATTTATATGTGGAGCAGGGGATAGCCCAGATTTCGTCCTTCATACATCATTGGAGACAATACACTACAATTGGCAAGATGCTACGAATCACAGTCGCGTGGATCCAAGTGTCAGTTGGCGTATCATATTCGATACTTGAAAATGTAGTCAATCTCTTCCGCATCTCGAATCCAAGTGGATCCAATCGATGCGACAATTCTTGAACAAGATCAACGGAAA
>JAKSYS010000643.1:0-36009 GCA_022925895.1 Fragilaria crotonensis | reverse complement strand
GTGAGTTGCGGCAGACGGTCTACTGGAACCGGCTACTGTACTGTTGGACTGGCACTGTCCTACAGCCTAGTCGTTCCACGACTACTGTCCTGCTCCAACGACTACTGTCCTGCTCCTTCACACTATCTACTCTGCTGCAACGGCCATTGCACAGATAGTGTCGTCTCTAACGCCGATTGAGGTTTAGCAATCAAGGTGCTCCGCATCGCTTGAATTGCTACTCCGCGACCGTCTCTAAACGGACAGCGACCCCTGTCTGGAATCATTGCATGAGATCGATCTACTAGTTTAGATTATAAGTTTAGGATTTACTATTTGTGAAGACTGAACCGAACAAACCCTCACCCTAACAGAGTAGACTCGCAGCTTCCGGCTCACGAGTCTCCCAACTGGTTATTTTGCCCAATTTAGACTAACCATCACACGCTTCCTCGCGGCAACTCCTTCCGGGACCTGCCAAGACGAAGAGAGCTCCGCTCTAGTGAGTTAGATCTACCAGATCTTGAAGACAAGGACTGAAACTATACTAGTTTCCAACTAGTACTAGTCGCCTTCAGTTAAGCTTTCCAAGCAAGAACTAAGGTGCTTAAAGTCTAGCTTCCAGCTAGCTATCCACAGCTAAGCTGTCGGATCCACCAAGTCCTTTATCAAGTGCACCTGACAGCTCTTTCGAAGATCTCGCCGAGGACCTTGCACTTGTCACCGCTATCGAAACGTTACCTCCGAGTATGTCTTCAACTGAAGCCGGTGCCGCTGACGTGGCTGTCAAGCCAGTCAACCCAATCATGGGAGATGTCATTCTACTTTCTAAAGACTCCTGGTCCGCCTGGACAGGAGGGAAACCCAAAGCCGATTGGACTGGTCTCGATCCAAGCGCGCCAACCGAATCCACGTCACCAAACCAACTCCGTCCGGTCTTTGTCTCCGCGGCACAGAAAGGGTACAATCATCGCCGCACTGGGATGACGACTCTCTTCAAGCCCGCCGACGACTTAATCTCCTTCCAAAACTCCGTCTGGAACCATTTGGTCGACACCGGGATGGATAGTATCGCGTACATCCCCGATCCGACCGATACTGAGAAGATGACGAACGTCGTTAAGTCACATGCCCGTTACACGGTCCAGTCCGCTCAGCAGTTGATTGAAAAACAGCTCGAGCTCTATGACAAGTATGACAAGACGAATGACAAAGCAGCACGCACGTACCTACTTGCGTCGCTCACACCGTTGCTCAGTAACAAGGTCACGGAGAAGCTCGACGAATCAGATCCGTTTCCGATTGTCTGGCTTCAATTCTTGAAGGCCATTCAATCGACCTCTATCGAGAGATTCGAAGACCTCAAGTCGTCGATCAAGCTACGCCTTCCAAGTCAGTACCCCGGGAAAACTTGGAACAGCTCGCCGCCCAGTTCAGAAAGGATGCTCTCGAACTCACCACCGCCGGCCAATACGATCACAACTTGACGTTGTCGATGATGAAGATTTTCCTCCTCGCTGGAGGATCGGGCAACGAAGACTTCCGCTTTCCACTCCGTGCGACCAAGCAGAAGCTCGAACAAGCTCTCCTTGACATCGGTTTTAAGGAGAAGACCGCTGCGAATGATCACATGAGCTCACTCAGACTCACGTACAAGGATATTTGCACTCAGGCCGAGGATACGTACCGTACCCTTTTCGATCGCAAAGAATGGCCACCGGCCAGGCACGCTCGTGATTCCAAGGCTCCGCCACCTGCGTTTGGAAATCTTGCCGTCGAGGTGAATGCTCCCATCACCCGAGCGGAAGTTCTCACTTTGATGCAGAACAAACCCCGCGTCGGCGGCAGCCCAACGAAGAAACCTGGCAACTGCAACAAATGCGGGAAGCCAGGACACTGGGCAAACGAGTGCCCTGACAAGCAGCAAAGCTCCAATCCCCGTTCCCAACGCAATCAGAGCAATCGTCACGCACATGTCAGCGCATCTCGCAAGCCTGGTTGGCGTTCCACGCCACCAGCTGCCGGTGCTCCAACTACAAAGAAGACGGACACCCACACGTTCAACTGGTGTGCTTCTTGCAAAAGGTGGACGACCACTCATTCGACAGAAACACACACTGGCGTCTCTCGAAACACCGTTTCCAATGGCACTCCTGCCGCAAGCTCCACTGCCATGTTCTCTCTTGTCCAAGACCCATCGGTGTGGATCACAGAAACTCAGAGAATGCCCGACCTCAGTGATTTGTTGTATGCCTTCTCCATCCTTCCGTTCTTCTTCAAAGTTGTCTTCCTTCTGGCCATGCTTCCATTGGTTGGTCCAATTGTCTGGTTCGTTGACACCTTCGTCGTTCCCATCCTTCTTCCGATCTGGCGATTCGACTATGCAATTGTGTTCCGCACTCTTTCGACAAGCATCCTGCCATTTGTCGATCGCGTTCCATCGTTCGTCGCCGACAACTACACCGCCTTCATTGCTCCACTCTTCTGGGTTGCAGCGACGAGTTACAGCAGTTGGCGTCAACTTCGCACTGTCTCACAGCCCATTCCTGATGGCCCTGCGGTACATGCGATGTCTCGCACCGAGTATTGTCGTCATCGACAAGAGTTGCTCCGCAACCGTCGTCGACCTCGTGTCGTTCGTCAGAGTATTACGACGGAGGGTCTTCATCGGCAGTACCCTCTCAATCTTCGCTCGATGGGTCGCTACGTCCGTAGACACCAAGCGCCAACGGTCGAGGAACAACGACTTCGCGACGAAATTCGCAAAATTCAAATTCGAGTTCAAGCTTTGGAACGTGAAGTCAGTTTGCTCAGCAAACTCAACTACTACGATCCTACGCTTGAGTCACCTTGGCAACGTCAACAACAAGTTCCCGATGTACGTCGTGAGGGAGGAAACCCGGTCAGATATGGTCAATCCGGTAATCGTGTTCGTCCGAACTTACATCCCAACTCTCCGACCGTTAATCGGGCAGCCGGCCGTCCATTTTATGGACAGCAAACCCGACGTTCACCGGCACCTGTTGTACCCGATCGCCCAGCCTCCCATCAGCCTCATACTGTCGATGCCAACGATGCCTACTACCGTCCTACTGACCCCGAATACGACCGTAACTCGGTGGATGCACACATGGCTCGTATCGGTGCCCCAACTCTTCTCGAACGCGTTGCCTTATTGGCACCAAGTCGATTCAGAGCTGCGATGTCACCGGAGTCGACGTTCTCTGTGATTTGGGATTCTGGCGCTAGCGTCACCATCTCACCTGAGAAGCTTGATTTTATCGGTCCTTTGTCCCGTCCCAGTACCATCGCTCAATTGAATGGCATCGCGAAAGGCTTGCGAATCGAAGGAGAAGGAAAAGTTCACTGGTCGTTCCACGACTCCACCGGCAATCTTCGAACGCTCGAGCTCCCAGCTTACTACGTCCCAAAGATCAGAGTACGTCTCTTGTCCACTACCAGTCTTCTCCAGACGTATTCCGATGAAACAATCAAGGTTGAAGCGCACCGATTGACGATGAGCGGAGTCCCCGACGATCCAAATCAATCACCAATTGTTGCACATGTCAATCCTGACAACAACCTGCCGACCTCGCAAGCTTATCGCCAGCCTGCCATTCTTCCTGCTGCAGAATGTCTCAACGCAACCATCTCCGCGGTCAACGAAGCGAATCTCAACCTCTCCGAACCTGAGAAAGAGCTCCTTCGTTGGCACTATCGACTCGGTCACATCAGCTTTCGGAAGATTCAGTTTTTAATGCGTTCAGGTGTCCTAACCAAAAGCAACAACAAGCGTAAACTTCATCAAGCGGCATGTTCCTTGACCGAGTTACCAAAGTGTGCTGCTTGCCAGTATGGGAAACAGCATCGTCGACCAGCACCTGGACGAGTCAGTACGGCAGTACGTGATCGCGAAGGTGTTCTGAAAGATGGACACTTGGTTCCAGGACAACAAGTTTCGGTCGATCATTTTGTGAGCAGCACCAAGGGCAGACTCTTCACATCCGCAGGAAGGAGTCTCAACAGTGAGCTGTATTCTGGCGGATGTCTCTTCAATGATCACGCCTCTGGCTTTGTTCACATCGAGTTCCAAACTCACTTGAACACGCACGAAACTCTGATGGCCAAAGAAAACTTCGAACTCATGTGCCGTGACCATGGCGTCATCCCGCAATCATATCTATCAGACAACGCAAAGTGTTTTACTACAAAAGCTTTCACTGAAAGGTTAAGTCTATTTGAACAGATTGTGCGATTTGCTGGTGTCGGTGCTCATCACCACAACGGCAACGCCGAACGCAGCATCCAAACCATCATGTCCATTGCTCGGACCATGATGTTACACTCGGCCATTCACTGGCCCGATGTCGCCGACGCTTCCCTTTGGCCAATGGCCGTGCAGCATGCTGTCTTTCTACACAATCACATGCCGAATCAAGTCTCTGGCCTTTCCCCTGTCGACGTGTTCACAAAATCCAGATGGCAACAACATAAGTTTCATGATCTTCACGTTTGGGGCTGTCCGGTTTATGTCTTGGGCAAGTCGATAGCTGATGGAAAGAAGCTTCCGCGTTGGAAACCTCGCAGCACTCGCTGTGTGAACATGGGGTTGTCCAGCAAGCACGCGAGCACTGTTCCCATAGTTCTCAATCCATCGACGGGCTACATCACTCCGCAATTCCATATTGTTTTTGATGATTGGTTCTCAACCATCTCCTCATCGCTCGAAAGTCTTCCTGACTTCAATTCCCGCGCATGGGCACAACTCTTTGGCGAATCCTACTTCCAGTACCCATTTGACGACGAGGACGAAACAGAAATGTCGATCAATGACGATCCAACATCCGACGCCATCGTTGCCAACACACTTCGCAACATGGATTCCGTTGCGACTGCAATGGATACGTCATCTCCACCGACTCCACTCCCTGTTTCACCGCCACCGACAACTCAGTTTCCAACTACGCCCTCTCTCCTTGACAGCTCTACGCCTCCGCGCCCGATCTCGTCAACGAGGGAGACAGCACATCAACAGCACGATGTCGTCGACAATTCCATTGTTTCTCCGACTTCGACTCCTGTTGCAACGGTTGACTCGATTGTTCGCCCACCCACCATTCCCATTACTCCCCAGCACCTCCCGTTCTCCGACCTTGAAACTCCTCGCGCACCGACTCCTTTGCCCACGCCTCCGCGTCCACCATCTCCGTCTCCGACCCGGATGTCGCCAATGAGGGAGACGACATCGACGAATGATACCACGTCGTCAGCAAAGGAATCACCATCCGCTCCCGTTCGCTCATCAGTTCCAAGTCCACCAGTCGTGCGTCATTCGCCTCGCCGTTCCACTCGCCAGCGCAATGCACCTTCCCGACTCGGCTACGATGGAAATCAAGGCGCCGGTTACTTCGTCGAACCCAGTGCTTGGATCTTTCAAGAATGTGGTTTTCTTGGTCCACCGCTAGCTCTCAAAGCCTCTCTCTCCGATCCTGACACTCCTCTGACATACGATGAAGCGATGTCGGATGAACCGAATCTCTCGAAGTGGATGGCAGCCGCCGCGAAAGAGATTGCCAGTTTGGAGAAGAACAAGACGTGGATTGAAACGGAAATATCAAACGCCAAGTCTCGAACTGCGTACGAGGTGACTTGGAAGAAGGTGAACCTGAAACCTTCGCACCGGTGGTCGCGTGGAGCTCAGTCCGCCTATTTACAATCCTTGCTCTGACGCTCAATTGGGACACAAGTTCTATTGACTTTAGCAACGCATTCGTCCAGGCTAAGTTGGAAACGCCTGTTTGGATTCATCTACCTCGCGGATTCCAATCTCCACGTGGAAAGTCTACGTGTCTACAACTTGTCAAGAGTTTATATGGTTTATCTGTCGCTCCGCGACTTTGGTTTGAACATGTTCTCGAGGCATTTACCGACCAAGGCTTCAAGCAAAGCACCTTGGATCCATGCTTCTTGTTCAAGGACACCATCATGGTCGTCCTCTATGTCGATGACGTCGGAATTGCGTACGCAAACGAGTCCGATTTGAACAAACTACTCGACGGTCTCGAGCGACGTGGACTACAGTTCACAAAAGAGGGCACGTTTACTGATTTCCTTGGTATTAAATTTGTTAAGGATGCTACGAATAACACCGTCACGATCACCCAGAAAGGTCTGATCCAGCGAATCATTGATGCAAGTGGAATGGCTGACTGCAACCCAAATTGGACGCCAGCGATTCAACTTCCACTCGGCATCGATCCTGACGGTGAACCTTACAATGAATCCTGGAGCTATCCTTCCATCGTTGGAATGCTCCTCTATCTCTCTACGAATACTCGACCTGACATCGCCTTTGCCGTCAGTCAAGTTGCACGCTTCAACCACAGCCCAAAGAAGAGTCACGCCACTGCCATCAAGACCATCATCCGATACTTGCATCGCACTGCTGACAAAGGCACTATCGTTCGTCCCACTGGCGACCTTTCCATTGATTGCTACGTTGACGCCGACTTCGCCGGCTTGCATGGTCGCGACCCCGACTATGAGCCCTCAAGCGCCAAGTCCAGAACTGGATACATCATTACGCTTGGCGGATGTCCAATTCTTTGGAAATCGAAGCTTCAAACCGAAATCTCTTTGTCGACTCTCGAGTCGGAATACTCAGCCCTCAGCGCCAGCATGAGAACGCTCCTTCCGCTCCGATCGCTCCTCAGTGAAGTGGTTGCTGCGCTCCGACTTCCACCGCAGTTCAAGTTGACGATTCGATGTCGTGTCTTCGAAGACAACAACGGCGCTCTTCTACTTGCAACCAAGCAACGAATCACCAACAGAACGCAGTACTTCTTTGTCAAATGGCACTTCTTCTGGAGTCATGTCACCAACGGAGATGTCAGTATTCTGAAGGTCGACACGAAAGAACAGTGGGCTGATTATCTCACTGAAGGTCTCAACCGTGAGACTTTCGAGCACATCCGCAAGCTCGTGCAAGGATGGTAACCTTACCTTGAACAGCTCCGCTGTTCAAATCTGTGAATGACAACATCACCTCTCTCTCAAACGGCTAACTAGATTGAAATGCCGATGTGACGAGAAAATGAAAGTGATGCAATTGTGAGTCATGCGCCGCATAGTGCGTGTGACTGGTATACCGTACCTACGTCTCAAGCAATGAGAGGGAGAGTTGCGGCAGACGGTCTACTGGAACCGGCTACTGTACTGTTGGACTGACACTGTCCTACAGCCTAGTCGTTCCACGACTACTGTCCTGCTCCAACGACTACTGTCCTGCTCCTTCACACTATCTACTCCGCTGCAACGGCCATTGCAGTGATAGTGTCGTCTCTACTACCGATTGAGGTTTAGCAATCAAGGTGCTCCACATCGCTTCAATTGCTACTCCGCGACCGTCTCTAAACGGACAGCGACCCCTGTCTGGAATCATTGCATGAGATCGATCTACTAGTTTAGATTATAAGTTTTAGGATTTAATATTTGTTAGGACTGAACCGAACAAGCCCTCACCCTAACAGAGTAGACTCGCAGCTTCTGGCTCACGAGCTCACGAGTCTCCCAACTCGGTGTTTAAAACATCGTATCATACAGTGGACGGTAATACTGTTACTATACTCTAGAGTGTCACAGAGTCACAGTACCTGGTACACGGAGTCCTGACCTCTCATCAACGGCGCACTCACAAGGCAATGTCAGTCTTGATATGAACTTGACCTGCCACCTGTGAAACCTACACAAAGACATCAGACATCACTTCCTCCCTCCTCGACTGCTGATCGAGGATCGTTTAAATTACATTGGAAGTATGAATGACGAAAGTGATCAAGAGGAGACTCAACTGCTGCAGTTGATGGTGGATGATCCCTATGCGATTCTCAAAGTCGATCGGGATGCATCGGATGTCATGATCCAAAGTGCATACAAAACGTTGTCACGCACCTTTCATCCCGACAAGCACCCACCTGGACCCTCTCGAGATGCCGCACAACAAGTTTTTGTTAAATTTAAGAATGCTCATGATCTCTTGATGGATCCTGTCCTGCGTCTGGTGTATGATGATTGCGGACACGATGCCACTGTCATTGTCCGAAGGACCATGCATTCGACCGATCCAGAAGCTTTGTACCCAACGCTACTGAGATTTCATCAACGAGGTCAAAGGAAACAGGCTAGGAATTATGTTGCCAAGGCTCTGCTACAAGCCAGCATTGATGCCGAGGACCGGGCCGCAAATACGAACCACCATGGATTTCCCTTGCTCCATTCAGTCAACCGCATTTTCGGGTGAAGGTGATGAACCTCTGGATATTCCAGAACAATCGTCAGCAATGATCTCAGTCACCACATCTGCGAGATCTAATTCCAAGTGGGATATGAGTGTCGGAATCAATTCATCCGTCAGGAAAGGAATGGGAAATGCATCGGGTACTGTCAATGTTGGTTACAAGCCTCAAAAGGGAACCCAAATATCGTCCAGTGTCGATCTGGCGGATCCAATGATATTCACACTTTCCACTAGCAGGGCCTTGGAAAGCCGCACTGTCGTGATGACGTCTGTGAGAACGATGCCGCGCTCGAAAAAGTTGGCCCTCTCGGTGGTATCACATCGAGACCTATGGGACAACATGTTTCGAGGATCGTGGGCGTTGGGGATTGGGAGTGATCTATCGATGCAGTACGGTCTCCTTTCACTGACTTCTCTGTCCGATGAATATCCCACCTGTTCTGTAAAGTTAAACCTGGGCGTCAACCAATATCCAATCAAGATAGTAACCAAACAAGATTTTGGCGTTGGCAGGACGGGATTGCTATCGTTTGCCTGGCAACCTAGAGGTGTAGAGTGGAAGGCAATCCTTTCACGATCACTCACATCCTATTCCAACGTAAGCATGGGAATTCAACACCAGACCAGCACTGGCTTGACGTGGTTGTTGCAAGCGGAACGAGGCAACTTCACGTTTCGACTCCCAATCTCCATTTGCTGCGTCACAAATCCAACCTACCGAATGTCATATATTTGGTTTTCACTCTTGACACTCATACTAGACGATGTGTTGGGTGATCTCATTCATGATACTACCCAGGATCGTCTAAAACCCGCTACAGATCACGATTCTACTTTTGATGATGCTGCAGAAACAAGTATTGTGAAGGCGAAGAGCGACGCGGAACAGCAATTAGTCCTCATGAGGCCCACAGCCGAGCGAAATATGGAACGAGAGCAGCAATGCAATGGCTTGTACATCTACCAGGCGCAGTATTTTGTAGACCATGGAGGTCCGTCGGTGGATGTTGCGACGCAGCTGCAGTTCTGGGTGCGCAATTCCACCTTGTGCCTTCCCGCTGGATCCAAGAGTAGCTTGTTGGGATTTTATCCACTGCTACCACCTTTGCCTCCCCCTCAACGTCGTCGTTTCTCATGGTTGCGGAGTTGGCTATGGAGTAGTGAGGTCTCCAATGATGCGCAGCCAGTGCCTCAACTTCGAATACGGTATACGTTCGGCGAGGAGACCTACGAAATTACCATCAACGACACGGACGAGCTTGTTCTACCGAGCCCCAGAGCTACCGCATTAGGATCTAAAGATAGAGTACGCTAGACTGTTACGCTTGAAATCTGCTTGGAGATAGAGACTCAGCATTCCATTTGTCAAAGTCTTCCCCTAGAACCAAATCACAAAGCATTTCTCCAAGCGCTGGCGTCATCTTGAAGCCATGACCAGACAATCCGGAGGCTGCCACCACACGTTTATACTCGGAGGGCCTTCCGAGTAGAAAGTGACCGTCGGGCGACATGGTGTACAGGCAGGGTTTAGCCGACGAAATTGACGATGATGAACTGGAGGAACAATGCAGAGAAACATTGGCAGCCTCTTGTAGTTCTTGCTGCTCTTGCTCTGTAACTAAGCGCGACATGGAGCTGGGATCAGCGACGCGGTCGTCTCGCCCGTGCAAACCAAATTTAATCCAGCCAGGGGGAGTTATATCACCTAGAGGGTCTCTGGGGACACCATACAATGTAATGGGATGATGAGGTGTTGACATGCACCAAGTAGGAAAGTTCTTCGGTAGATATGATTCATCCTCACCAACGTCGATCCAGGCTTGTACCTGTCGAGTCGCTGTCAGGATATGGAGCCCAGGATGGAATCAAAGTTGACGTCCATGATCCGCTTGCGATAATAACCGCTTTCGCCCTTATCATTATGCCAGGAGAATTGTTCTGTATGGTATGAATTTCGACGTGGTTGTCGACTTCCGTCAGGCGATCCACAATAACCTCTTCTAAAATTTCGGCACCATTAGCTTCGGCCTCGTTCAATGCAGCTTCCATGGCTTTCTCCGGTCGGATGAATCCTCCACCGGGTTCGAGAAGTCCAACAGTATTGTTGGACGCAAGTTTGAATTGGGGATACCGATGTCTCAGGTCTAGATTTGTCAAAAATTCTGAAGGAATGTTCCACTCTTGAGCCGAATTTCTGCACGAGTCTATAAGAGGTCCTCCTTGTTCTTCAACAATCAACGTCCCACAATTCTCCACAATTCCTTCACCTAACTCGTCACGAAACACTTGTTCAGAATATTGAATCCAAGGCACATAAGCGGGTCCTTCAAAATAGGCCTTGCGGTAGATCCGACTCCCACCATGTGACGATCCACGATCATGGAGTCGTGAATACCGTTCGATTCCTGCAACCCTCAATCCTCGACTTTGTTTCGACAACGAACGGAGACAGAAGGAACCGACGCCTCCTAACCCAACCACAACAACATCCAGCATTGTATTCTGTACAAACAACAGTAGATTCGATTGGTGTGGGGTGTTTGGAGTTTGGAGTGTGGATCGAGCAACATGTACTGTACTGTACACGGTGGGACTACTGGTACTAGTGCAGTAGTATCATAGCTACTAGTCGTAGCTTGTACATATATCACCCGTAACCCTAGGTGCTCGGCACCGAGGATGGCGAGGAGAGGATGACTTCTTGCATGACAAAAACCTAGGGAAGATCATGATATCGATGGGGAAAGGAAGTCAATGGCGAGCAATGGCAAGCTAGGACTTATCTAGTGCAAGTTAATACTCCGAGTAATTGATTGTACTTCTTGCTACTCGCCGATATTCAGGAGAGCGGAAGAACATTAGAAAAAAGGACCAAAAGATACCAATGAGGATACTAATCTCTACTAGAGGGTGTGAACGAAGGTAATGCCATCCTAGTCGGAGTAAATCTAGTGGTCTCTATGACGACCTTGGTAACCCCTAACCCCTTTACATTTCGCATTGTTTGAATATGTCTATATTTTTCACAGGAACAACGGAAGGTTTCAGGACAGGGAGGCGCGATCGCTAGCGCATGTTGCCTGGTTGTTGCACAATCCGATGCATATTGGCGCCATCCCCTCCTTTATAACATCTGGCGAGATAACAATTGAAAATTACAAGGAAAAGAAACAAGAGATCTGGTGGTATCTACAGAAGAAGATTTGGTAAAACTGTATTTTAAAGCATTGGCTAGTTTGTCAGTTTCTTCGTCAGATCTCTTGTAGTCGTCAGAGATGAAGGACAGTTCTGAGGCTTGGGGCCTGGGCTGTCTTGCCACAAACAGTCCAAGGCTGCGTGGTCAAACGCAAGTCCTACATGCCATAGGCGGGCACGAAATCCCAGATAGGGATGCTGTTATGGAATCCGCCATGGCCACATAGAATTCGTGTACTACGCTGTAAAAAACTGGTGTACTTGGAGCAATGACATCATCATGGCTTAATGTACCTGTGTAGAGCACAAGCAACAATGATTCGATGTTTGACGCAAATGGAACAATCTTAGTCCAAGCGTGGGATCAATCATCTCTTCTTCTTGAGCTTCTTTTGTTTCGCCTCAATCTCCTTCTCCCACTCCTCTCTTACTAATTTGAAGAGTTCCATTGCCGAGCTTGCATCCTCAATAGAGTCATGAGCCTCTCCAGCAACTTGAATATCTTTCCCCAAATGTTGCTTAACCAAATCCCTCAACTTTCGTGGACGCCATTTGATACCTGCAACTCTGAAACGGTCTGTACTTGGCAGTATCGCGGATGTCCTCCTTGGGATGTTGCAACAACAGTGCTTGCAAGTCATTGTGCAAGGCATGTCCCACCAATATTTTGTCTTTTAAAATCGCTGCCACTTTTTCCCGACAAACTTTCACATCCATGGCACCACCATTATGACTACCATCTTTATTAGTAGCTCGTGGTTGTATGTCTTTCGCAGTGACACCACTGACATGAGTTCGAAAGTCTGTCACGCGACTGGGAACTTGAACAAACGTGTCCAACAGAACTTCGCCATGCCAATCCACCATGGAGACACGGGCCAGTGCCGACTGTTTGCCGTCGGTACCAATCCCCACCATTTCACAATCAATCGCAACATAACGACTCGTGTAGGATGATGGTAATGCACTTTGTGCCTGTAAGACAGCAGCTTCCTGTTGTTGTTTGGATTGGTCGAGTTTGTTTTGTTGTAATAGGGCATTGATGGATGGGAATGATTTTTTTGGTTTCTTTTTGACAGGTTCGTCGCTCTTGTCTTGTGCCGATTCGTCATTGAGATTATCGTCACTTGTGATTTCCTGGCCTTCCATTACAAATCTCAGGCGGTCCCCGTTAGGGTCGGATCCGTCGAGTCGAGCTTTTGCGACGAGCATCTTTTCGAAACTTCTTTACCGCCTTGGCATCAAGGTCAGCAGGAATAATAATGATAAGAGGTTTTGAAGGTTTTTCAATCGGTGCAGCATCAGGAACTTCTTCGTGTTCCACCGGAAGCTTTCGTTTCTTTGCATTTTCTGTTGCTGCAGCTGGTTGATCGTCATTTCCATCGCCATTTTCTAAAAGTGCCTTGCGCTTCTTTTGTCTCCGTTTTCGCAATTGTACCCTTTGTTTCTTTGTGTAGAACACTCCTGCTGTCATGGCTGAGAGTTGAGTGTGATAACTGCTAGGCAGAAAGGGAGACAGATCAGAGGCACTAATTAAAATGTCGAGTGCGGCTATAGAAATGGAATGATCGGTGAGATTTTGTCATCGAGCAAGAGATCGAAATTGTTGGGTGGCTGCTGGCTACCGGTACTGTAGAGCGTTTCGTACTGTTACCGCACCTTCGAAAGCGGGACAATTTTCTACTGGAATAAGAATACTGGCTCACTGGCAACTATGACAGCAGGAACGGACACCGGAAGGACGAGATGCCACGGGCAGAGTAGTGGTACCAGTTAAAAAACCGCTTTGAACCAATAATTTACCGCACGATCCGACTAAGGATATCTGTTTCACGCGGCCTCCAGCTTCATTTCCGTTGCGTTGAGAATTCTTTTCAATGTTCTCGTTTATGCTGAAAATGAATCATTCTTGTACTGGACTAAGTATTCATTGAGTTATCAAACATTCTGAAGGCCTCGCTTCGGGACTTTTTGGTTCAATGCGGAACATTAAAAAATAAACGTACATTAAGTAAAATCAATAGGTGGGCGCGTAGTTTTTTTCACACGCTTACATGTTTTCTCGCCAAACAAATTTCTACTGCTACGCACTTGGCAACGTGTATGTTCATATTGTGATTGTGACAGCACCCCCAGATTTCATGGATTACCAAACTAATCACGTAGATTTCATGGCGCGGTACGAGAGTTCAGGCGCAGCTAAAAATGTCGCAAGCATTGACAAATATAAAGCGCCGTGAGGTAGCATATAAAGTGAGGCCCGGCTCAACGTGGGAAAAACTCAAACTCCAAACAATTCTCCCAATCAAAAACTCAGTGCAATGCACTGTAAGACAGATCACTCAAGCTTGCTTTTAAACAAGTAGAGTAATTCTTCATCATGAGAAAATGAACAAGTTCTCCATACAAAAAATGCTCGAATATGACTTTTTACCAAATGTTTGCGTAGGAACCAAAAAAATTACCACTTCATTGGTTCAAAGCGAATTATTGGTTCAAAGCGGTTTTTAACTGGTAACGGTTATTTTTGAATTTCACCGTTGGAATACTCTTCTTTTGTGGGCCTTCATCATCGCAGCAGCATATCATATATGATAGGACGAAGCACAACAACATCCCAATCGTTCTCAGAGCCATGGACTTGACATCGGCAAGTCATCCGACGACGCAATACATCTTTCCGATCCTTCGTCATTCGGATATTCTCCAATGCATGTCTGAATTGAACATTGAGTTGACCAAGGCTGAATTGGTGGAGCCCGCTCGTCACAAGGATCGCGTCCGAAACGTTTTGATGCAGTTGCTCGATACATGTTGTGGGATTACACAAGATGATTTGATTCAGCAATCACCTAAAATGAAGCTTGTACTGAATGATGTTTCTAAATTTCCTCAATTGCATCAAGATTTTGAGAGTGTCCGACTCTTCATTCATGTGAAGAAGTGTATGGAGATTTGTGGGATTTATGATTTTGGACTCAAGGACTTGTTCTTGCCCACGGCCAAGCGCTTTCGAATCCAGCTGTCCGCAGCCATTAATATGGCAAAGTTCAGAGAGGATCAATTGAAACTATATGCCGAACTTAATGAGCCGGTGAGTTACACAAGTTTGTGAGTAACCGTAGCTGATGATTGTTCAACAGTCCAACTCACATTCCACATTTACAGCGTACGGAAATTATCATGGCTCTGGAGGAAGTCAACGATGAAAACATGCAATTGAATGAGCAGTTGGCTGTCGTACAAACGGAATCGAATGACAAAGGAAAGGAGATGGAAGAAATCAAGCAAGAATGTGAGGAGCTCGAGATTGAAATTACTCGTAATAACAAAGTCCAATCCGCCAAGCGCGAGGAGGCCACTGACTTGAAGAAGAAACACAATGAACTGAACAATGAGTTGGCAACAATTAAGCTAGCCCTCGAAGAGAAACGACATGAGTATGAGAACCTACAGACCAAGATTGTTTCCTCACCAGAACGACGAAAGAAAGACCTTACTGACTTGCAAGACACTCTCCACGAGGTACGGAACGAAGCAAATTCGTTAGAGGAAGAATGGCAGCAAACAAAGACAACCATTGTTCACGTCTCTCAAGCCATTAAGGATGTTCCACAGACTACTCGTCTGGTCCGACAAGTGCTCGAAGGTGCAAACAAGATTTCTCAGGCTCAAGATGAAATTCTAAAGCTACAAACCGAACGGGATGGTATCATCAAGGAGACCACGGATCTGCAGGAACGCATCCAAGCGACGGAAGCAAGCATTCATCGATCCGAGGAGAAAATCATTCACATGACAAAGCAACACAAAATCAAGATGGAAGCGGCAAAGGAAGCCCTGGCAGAAGCCAAGATAAAGCTCATTCAAGTTGACAACGAACAAGCTGAGGGGATGGCAAGAGTGGAAGCTGGAGAGGCTGAAGTCAAGGCTTTGGAAGAAGAGATTGATTTGGAGCGTCAACGCACTGAGGAAGAGATTAGCGACATGATGGAGCGGTATCGTCTCATGGAACGAAAAGTACTCGAACAAAACTCCGCATTGATGGCTGCCATTGAGATTTCTTAGGTGCTACATAAGTCACTAGCGTTTCGTGTATGGGGATGATCTATTTTCGAGTCCATCATTGTCAAACCTGATACTGAGTCCGACTTGGTCAATTCTCCCCTTGTAGATTTGGCATGTAGTGCAGGACTTGCAAAATCGTGGACAGTATTTTCTAAGAAAACGACGCGCAGTCATGTGTTGGACATAGAATAGGCCTGAGCACCGTCCCAGGCTAAGCAGTGTCGTACGAAGTTGCACAGATTATTGCTGATCCCATACTTCACTAAAATTTGCCACCCTTCTTGATGCCCAACTTCGCACTCTTGGCTTTCGCACGAGCAGCGCCCATACCACCACCCGAAAGTAGTCCACCTCCTTGTGCCACTTGTTGATTCATAGCACCTTGTTCGCTTTCCAACCACGCAAAATTCTTATTGCGCTTCGCACGAGCCTTGCTATCGCGCTTGTCCTGTTCTCGTCGTCGTTCTTGTTCCGCAAAGGCACCATCCATGCGCAACTCGCGAGCCACAGCCTTATGTTCTCGCTTGTACTCGACGCGATCGATCCAATGCTGCTTGATTGGCATTCTTGCCTTGATCCTTGGACATGCGATAACGATCTGGGTCTTCCAATCGAGGCGCCAGAGACTTGATGGACATTTCTTGGCGTGATGGACCAGAACGTCGAGTAAGTGGAACTCTTGCCGTCGACAGGAATGTGGATAACTTTGATGCAGTTGCAGCGATCTTGTCAGCAATGGCTTGCGGGATTGGGTTGGTTTTGCTTCTAGGGTTAAGTGCCAAAAGAGCGTCAACCAGATCGGAAAAGGCCTCTGGCTCGGATCCATCCAGCGCGCCTCCAAGTGAATTGATACACTGGTCTACCAGATGCAACGAAGAACATAAGATAGCTGCAGGGGTGGAGGATTTGGCGATCTCGCTCTTTTCGATGGAGATTCGAGGGCAATCCTTCGAGTCGTAGTCTGAAACGGCTCGTCTGTAATCTGCACCGTGCAATTCCTTCATGCTCGGGAAAACTTTGGCGTCGGACGACGCAGAAAATATCCGGAGGACTCCAGAGAGGAATGCCAAGGCTTCAGGCACCACGCGTTTTGCAGCGCGCGTATACTCGATCAACAACCCGGCGCACATGAGCCCAGAAACAAGATCATCCGCAGAGGTGACGGGTGTCTGGGCAACAATCTGACACAGGAGTAGCAGCGCTGGAGTCACTACTTGGTGCCTTCGATCTGTGACTGGGAAGATGTGCGCTAGAGCCTTTAAAAGCAAGATTGTACCAGTGGAGGGCCAGGCGGACTTGGCTTCCTCATCTTCCCCCTGTACAAAGTCAACATCCCGCAAACGCTTTGCGTGTGCGTTGTGGAAGACACCAAGTCTCCGACCCCAGACAGCAGCAGCACTCTCAGGAGCATCTGATGACATGGCAAAGAGCGTTTTCGTCAAGGCATTGAGTTGCTCGTAACGTTCCAATTCGGCACCACCCTCCCCTGAAGCATATATTGCGTCCCCAACCGCAACAAATCGTCTCAGTAATACGTCGTAGAAATTCTGCATTTTCTCCGTGTTCTTTTTGTTGAGACGAACTGAATTCGATGCATGAATGCGATTAATTATCAGAGATACCTCTGGACCAGTTGAAGCGTAGTTCCCAATCATGTCGTGCAACGCATCCAAAGTGGTGGGAACTTCGAAAACAAAAGGTATCTCACCCCTACATAGGAAAAGCAAGAATGTAAGGGAATGTTCTTACCAAGGAGACACTTGAGCGTGACTGCATTGTCTCAAGGGTACTATGTGGCATGTTTGTTCATCTAGGTGTCGGCAACAGTGCGAGAGATGTTCCGAGCAAGACGCTTGGTAGTTCTCTGGTCGACAATGTTAAAGCGGCCGTCAGGCCCAGAGCGCGCGAAAACGACGTTGCTGACACCAATGGAGCGAGAAACGAGTGGACACGTACCTAGCCTTTTCCCTCGCCTTTTGACGCTTCCGCTTGAGAGCGATCTCCTCCTCCTTCTTTTTCTCCTCCTTTTCTTGTTCTTTTGTCTTGAGCTTCACCAGCCGAACATGTTTCGGCTGCACCCCGTCCTCGTAGTCACCGTCGTCATAATCTACATCGTACGTTACGTTACCGGATTTATCGGTGTGCACCTGAGCAATCTTCCCGTCATGCCATGCTTCGTGGCCGTCAAATTGTTCGTTTGCACGATAATTTGCCTTGACACGGGCGCCAACCTCCAATATGACATCTGGATCAGGCTTTTGACCATCTTCATCACCTTCATCATCGTTATCTTCGTCGCTGGCATCGCTTTCGGCTTCTTCGTCACTTGTTGGTTCGTCACCATCACCATCGTCATCATGGCCCTCGGCATCCTCGTCGCCGACCTTCTTTACAAATTTTCCGTCCTTATCAACGTATACGAGACCATCCGCAGTGAACTTGACTTTCAACTTCTCTTCCTCGTGATCATCGTCGGAATCATCCAAAGTTTCCGCTCCAGCTGATGAACGCTTCTTCTTTTGTCTCTTCTTTTTGCGTCCCTCTCCTTCGTCGTCAGAAATGTCTGATAGATGATCGTGTTCAAAATCACCATTCATACGTGCCAATCGTTTCGTTTCTAGTTCGTGCAATCGATCGGCTTCCTCTTTGGCAATCTCTTCTGGAGTTTTAGTACGATCGGTGGCCTTGACCTTGCGCTCAAAGAGGTACGTTTTCATCTCTCGGTCCCACTCTTGCATTTCTTGATCCATGGTATTCTTCTCGTCTCCTTGCATCACTTGCCCTGTTCGCTTCTTTTCAAGATTGGCCTTGCGATCCGATTCCTTATCACGAAATTGCAACAATTGTGCCAATTCATCAAATCCTTGATCGAGCGACTCGAATGTTTCTTCTTGTCGTTCCTTGGACATTAATCGTTCAGCTTTCATAATTTTGCGTCGTTTGATCATTTCATCCAAATCATTCTTCTTCTGAGAATACACTTGTGACATGTCATTGTGTTGACCACCAGATGGTTTGTATGGATTAACTTCACCAGACCCATCATCTAGTCCACCAAAGTTCATCTCCGTATCCATGGCATCCAAGTTCCCACCATCTTCTTCATCGGAATCCAAAATAACGTGATTCATTATATTGGTTTGATCAATGGCCTTTCCTCTGTGAGTCAATTGATTATCATTATCATCATTGTCATTCAAAGAATATTTGGATGCTCGTTTGCTACGACCAATTCGTTCCTTGACCAAACGTGCCATCATTTTATCTTCTTGTGACATGTTGAATTCTCCAATTCTCCGATCAACAAAGGAATTAACTTTCTTGGAGGATTGCAACGCCGCTCGTTGTTGAGATTGACGTCGTTGAAGACTTTCGGCCAATTTACTGGGCTTGGCCAAACTTGACGTTGTTTGCGTCGTGAATCGGTTGTTGACCTCATGCTTGGCACGACGACCACCATGATTACTCTTGGCAATTTCAAAGAGATTCACATCTGTACGATTTTTACTTGGAAGACCCTTGGGCAAGGATGCCAAGGAACGTTTGGCTTTGGTCTTTCGTTTTGCCATGGTTCGGAATGAATAATGAAAGGATAAACTTAACGTTAATTGTATCTGTCGGTTCGTTCCAACTTTCTCGTTGCGGCCCAAGTCTTGAAAAAATGGTTGGTGATGAAGAAGTGGCACTGTCCATCCGCTTGAAACGGACGGTAAATTACGGTTTGAATCCACAATACTGTTTGCAATCACGAATTTCGAGTCACGAGTTAAAATCGTGGAATCTCGAATCTTCGAGAATCAAAAAATCAATTTGATGATTCAAGATGCAAGCACAAACGGTCGCGAACTCCGCCGAAGTCTGCGTGCTGCAATCTGCAATGTGATACAGCGGTGATGCATGCAACCCCAACACGAACCCAAAATCCAGCAGCGTCTCTTCAACTTTTTGTCACAACGCAAACAGAAAGCTTATTGGAGTGTGAGTGGGTCCGTGTAGAGGAAAGCCGAAAGAACCTATACACAGTTGACAAGTAAGAAGAAATGAGTTCCAACAACAACAACGACGACGACAGTTATCTGTCCAAAATTCAAAAGGCCATGGCAGAATCTGATGTTAGCCTACGTTCCGCCATCAAATCGGGTGTGGAAGCCACCAACAAGACCCTCGCGTCACTCGAACAGAGCACGGAACAAATTCGCAAACCTGTTTCGAATGCAGTTCAGATTATTGGAAAGGAAGGACAGAATGTGGCCCAACATGCCACACACATGTACCAAACTCGTCGCGAAAATGCACCCGCATGGATTGGTGGATCTGCCGTCGTGGGAGGATTGATGGGTCTGCGACGAGGGAGAGTTCCTGCTGCAATCACGGCGTCCGTGACTGGATTCTTGACGTATCTGGTAGTCTACGAAGTCGACCTGTCCAAGCTTCCAGAGCATGTGTTTGGGAAAAAGTAGTTGAATAGTAGATAACGTTGAATCTATGATCCACCACCGGTTAGCTTACTCCAGAGTGCTCCAATGTCTTCTTCCTTGGCTTGCAAACTTCTTGGTTTTCGGAATGGAATATTGCCATTCTCAAACTTATTTCTCAGATCGTACACAAACTCCAATGCTGCTCGTTCCGCTTCTGTCAACTCGGGATGCCAAAAATCGATAATTAGTACCAACCGCTCCGAGTCTCCAGGATTCCCAGTGGAGTGTTCAAAGCTGGTATCAATAATTGTCAATTTCCCCACTTCCCACGTGCATTCTTCCGTCCCAACCTTCATCCAGCATCCATCGGGTACATCCAAACCCAAATGTGCTGTTAAAATAAAATTCCGTCCATCACTGTGGGGCAATACACCAGTCTGTGGTTCTTGTCGTGCAAAGCAAACACCCCGAACCGCCAAGGGAATTGCTAAATTCCGTAACAATTCATACGTTTGTGGAAAATGGGTCCGACACGTGTTGGTATTCCATACACCCAATCGTTGCAATCGTACTGCCGACCACCCTGGTCCCATGATTTGATTCTGCCATGCTGAATCTCCCAAAATCATAGTGGCGGAAGATGATGCATCATTATTATTGTCGTTCGAGTCACGTGCCTTTTGGAGTTGACCCTGGTAAAATGTATTCCATTCATCAATAATAACATGACTTGAGGCTTCCAGTTCGGCAGCCCAAGGAAAAATGTTGTTTTGATTATTATTGTCATCATCATCAGTATGAACATTCCAGATTGGTTTTGCGGTAAGACCATCAATATGCTCCTCGGAAGGTTGATGACCAGGGACGGATGGGATGGGTGGTGGGACTTGTCCACTTGCACTGTAGTGCGAAGATGTACATTTGTATGAAAAAATGGAGTGGTTCATGATCATATGTTCACATGTTGTACAAAGTGTTGTGAGTTGGAAAAAAAAAATGATTTCGAACAGACGTTATGCAGTAGCAATAGGAGTTCGCGTACCTTTGTGTAAACCGACGAACTCGATCGATATCCATACCCTTGGATGATAGGTAGAAGGCTTCAATATCGTTCAGACCTTCATCCACATCCTCCCAGAACTGCATTTGTCGTTCTGTCAAGGCAAACAAGGAGGTAGGACTACTAGTAGTAGTACTACTACTAGTACCGCTGATAGGACTTGTTCGACAACCAAACAACCTCGTCATTCTTGGTGTTGGTGTTGGTGTTGGTGCAAAACCATGACATGAACCCATTACGACAATCAAGAGAGAGGCATGGCACCATTGGAACCATGGCCGTGAGGAGATACAATTGGACGTTGGAATCGCCATTTACTGATGAGCTGTGATCGACGCAGGATCTTACTTTTTCAAGAACCTGTCATCATTTGATGTCTGGATCTACTCTCGTACTTGTAGTAGATCTCGTCAAAAACTTTCGCCGACTGACGACTTACCCCGTGGAAAGCAACGCGTGGTATGTCATAGAGGTACTACGAGCTACGAGCTAAAGGTACGTAGGACCCCAGGTACTACCGGTAGTACTGTCTAGTGACATCAGAAATCTACTGTGTATTTTACTGCTGCGTACGGTGACTGGCGGTACTCGTGTCGAGTACTCACTGTAGCATAGTACCGTACCTGGTAGTATGCTACTCGGAATGCAGGTTCTTCTCATTTTTCATTGTTGGCGCACAAAGCTCAGAGCTCACACTCTGCCACAAATCGTTCACATTCCTTCCGGAGGTCTCCTCGCCCTACCATTTCTCGTCGAAGATCCAATCGAGTCAGTGGCATCTGTTGGTCGATGAAATCAGATTTTTGATCAATCCATCATCTCCTTTCTCACACATTCTTACAATATAATGTTAATTTTGGGTTGCAAGATGCTGCTGATGATGGCGATGATTATGAATCCTCGCCTTGTTGATGGATTTGCCTTCTCATCCTTGATCCACAAGAACAACATTGTCGACAACAACTCATTTCGCGACAGATGGATGGACAACACTCGACAAATGATGCCGTTCCAAAGCAATGTTCCATCAGCTCGACTGTACGTATTACAATCATCATCGTCATCATCACAGTCAAGAATATCTGTGGCAGACCGTTTGAACCTGTCGGAGAACTTTAATCGATGGAGATTTCTACAAAATCTGTTGGATGAAGATGTTGACGCACGCGATGTGAATGAGATTCTCTTTGTTCTCCTCGACAATTATCGAAAAAATAATCATAAAAACGCTGATCCAATGGATTCGTCGGCACCAGAACGAACCCCGGAATTGTTGGAACGCATCAATCAAGTGCTGGAGCGATCTATTCGCATAAATGATGGTGATGAAAGTGACAATGATACAACTACAATCAGCAGCTGTTGTATTCTACCTGTACTTGTTGATCCCAATTGTACACCTGCAAATCATGATGATGATAGCACACCACCTCTCTTGACCTTGATGGAACAATTGCTACCTGATCCCAAGGAGAATGAAGAAGCACACAAGGGTGCGTGGGATACAGTATTAGAATTGCATGGTAGAACTGCTGTTGCCATGAATGAAAAGGAGGCAAGACCAGCATGGAAGGCTGTCTTCATGATTGCCCGTGTCATGATTTATTTTGAATTCTTATCCGGAGAAGGACTCGTGTCACCAACGGCATGCTCACCAACCGCATCATCATCATCGTCGTCGTCGTCTCAATGATGAAAGCATGATGTGCGCATACAAGGTTCACACAGTGGAACGAAATTCACACTACTCAGAACTCAGAACTATCCGATCAATCAACCTTTCAGAATACTACTAGAAGCAAAGGTTGTTGTTCAACAGTTTGTTAGTATCATTATATTCAATCCAACAACTGTGAAGCAAAAAAGGAAGCTGCAATTTCCGGAGGACAACAAAGGGACTAGCTCTCTAGATAAAACAACATTATCGGTCGTCGTCGTGATCTTTCCTTTCAAGATAAAAAGAATATCAACGACGTGTTGTATGCGCGTGTGAACGCATAAATGGGTCTTTGTTTAACAATCTGGCTGGAGTGGAACAGATCCAGGAATGACCGATTGGAAATAAAGACCAGCGACACCAATCATGGCAAGACGTCCGTTCTTGATCTCAACATCACGGCCGCGGGCCTTGGCCTCCTCCGACCTGCCCTTTGACAAACCCAATGGATCGTAAAGTCCAGGAACGTGGTTCTGTTTTTTGAAGAGTTTGGAATTGTAGGAAGAAAAGAAAAGATGTTAGCGTCCAATGTGCAAAAGTCACTCATAATACCTCCAACTTCCTTCCACATTCTTGATCCGTACCTTTCCTGGAGTTCCACCGCGCATGTAGTGCTTGTCACGCTTCGTGGCGAAGAGTTCATCATGGAACTCAATCAATCCGGCAAAGAGGAGCAACTGTGCCTTGCCCCACCCGGGCACGGCATCCCAAGCCTCGAGTCCCTTGGTTGGGAGGGACGCAAAGTCAACCCCGTAGCTGAGCTGGCCTGGGAAGTGAAGGCCAGCGGCAACAGCCCACCAACCAACAAAGGCAGCCATGGCAATGCGGCCGTGCTTTACTTCCGAATGACGGAACCAAGAAATCGTCTCGTCACCGCCGAGTTCAGCCAGGCCGAAGGGATCCCAGATCTTTCCAAATTCGATTGTGTTTGGGGAAGAAAGGATCTCCTCGCGAGTTGCAGAGAGTGAACTCGGCGCAACAGAGGCCTTTTGGGCAGTGAAGGCAGCGGCAGAGCCGACGGTGAGGAGGAGAGCGGCAATCTTCATGGTCAAACGTCTGCAGAAAAGTGAGGGCGTTTTTACGTTCACAGTAGTAGGTTTTACGTTTTCCCAAATATTGGGTATCTTCTATCTTACACTTCAATGATCTCGCGATCATGGAATCGGAATGTATAGAACCAGCTGCAAAGACGTCAAGGGCGATCTTTATGCCACGTATGCCACCACATGCCAAATGTCAGGATTCCGCTGGGATTCCACAGTAGTCCAGTCTTCAGTACTCCAGTAGCACTCTGTACTGTACTTTTACTGCAGTCCAAGCACAAGGATGCAAACAACAACCAGTAGACCTAGTCAATCGGAGAAAACAAAACCATGAGTCCATGTCAAACATTCGAATAGTCCACGGCCTATATCATTCGACCTACGATACACAGTCTTAAGTAGTCTTCCTATCAATCAACATGTTTCATTCTAATATCTTTCATTCATTCGTTTCGCCACATTCCTCATGTTATTATACACTTTCCCCGGCGGCGCTCCCAAAATCAAATCGCAAATGGCATTTCTCGCGACCCGAATGTTGGCATACGACCCGAGCATATGAATTCTCGTGTCGGCAATGACAATGCGCGTGCGGGTGGCATTCTCAATGGCAAATCTGGTCTTACCATCCTGTCCGGCGACGCGTCCCACAGCACGTGACAAGTGATCGCCTCGCAAGAGTTTCACGTCAGTCACTTGGAAGGATTCCAAATACAAGTCGTCGAGTCGCAAAAGCGCGACTGAATCCTGAACGTCAAAGCCCAACATGAAGGCGGACACGAAATCAGCGCCCTTTTGGAGCGCCCCAGCATCGAGTGTGTGTGGGGATGTTTTGATTTCGACGGATCGTGTCTTTGTATTGAAACGAACCTGTGTTTGTAAGATGGAGATGAATGGATTAGAAAAGAGTAACGAGTGTGAAGCAACAAGAAAGCATGGCAATTTTCAAAACGAGAAGCATCAGACAGCGACCCACGTCGCGCAATGTGTTCCTAAACATCCGAAGAGGCTTCCTGGTGGGTTTGTCGATTAAGACTCCAAGAACAACTCCACGGGCTCACATTTGTTGCACCCTTCATCATTTGATTCTCAAACGTATATTTCCAAAAATGACAAAAGAAGAACACAATATCCACTTGCCTGCAATTTAAGGTACTCGACGAGTGGCATTAGGATTTGTTCCCAGTTTTCTCGTAACGGAGTGTATCGATGAGGAGGACAACGCACCCGACGATATTCGACGCGACCGCCTCCGGCTTGCATTGCTGAGAGTTTGGGAAAGACTGGTTGGTCGTCGACTTCATTTTCCTTGGCGAGCGATGCACTGATGCTGATGCGACTTTGTACCACGGATGCATCAATGGTCGTTACTTGATTTGACATGGCAATATCATTGTTTCCGTCCGTCATGGACATGATCACATCTTCATTATCACTCATATTGGGAGTGTGGCACAAGTGAATTGTGTGAATGGAATGTGTCTGGTGTTTATAGGTGAGTGTTGTACTTTGTTAATGTACACGTAGGTCGATGGAGTGTCGTGTGTTGCAAGTTGCAAACCATGTATCTGTTGTCTGTCTCGAAATTCCTTGCGCCTAGAGAAAACGCGTGAACTCTCGTTGGTGGTTGGTAGAAATTGAAAACGTCTGTCCATCATCCTAACCTTAAATGTCAGCCAATTAAATCCTGGCGCGCCATTGCTCAGCTTCAGCCTTCAGCTGCTGTTTTTCAATTACGCGAGGAATTCAGTGAAAATTAATTAGCATCTATTTAGGATTGACAACAGACATTTGGCTTCTGCAGCAACCACTCAGATATCAATAACAGCACTGCTCTCAACTCTCCGAGTCGCAATCGCACCTCAAGTCAACCCTGTCAACACTTCCAAGTCCACAACAACAGCATTACACACACATGACCATGAGCGCTTGCGACTGCAACAACAACAACGGTAACTACTCCCATTTCATCCCACGTCCCGACACGCTAACGTCGGATCCAGCAACATGGAAAGGAGCATCTCTCTTGTCGGTCACTCAAATCACTCCATCGGGTCTCATTCTCTTGTTACAACTTGCCGAACAAATGAAGATTTTAGTTCGCGATCGCGGTGGTGACAATCGATTGGCACATCATATTCTTGGAACAGTCTTTTTCGAAGCCTCGACTCGAACTGCGTGCAGTTTTCAAGCTGCCATGCAACGATTGGGTGGTACAACAATTCATGTTGATGGGGAGGGGAATTCATCCGCCAACAAAAAGGGTGAATCTCTTTCCGATACCATCCAGTGTCTGGAATGTTATGTCGATTTGACAGTCTTGCGGCATCCCGTCACGGGAAGTGTTGGACAAGTGGTGCAGGTTGCGGCGAAACCAGTCCTGAATGCTGGGGATGGGACCGGTGAACACCCGACGCAGGCACTGTTGGATCTGTACACGATTTGCAATGAACTTGATTATGATTTGGGAATGAACGAAAGTAAGACGGGAGGGTTGGAGTTCAACTCGAAGAATGACAAGGAGCAGAAAGCACTCATTGTCGTCATGTTGGGAGATTTAAAACACGGAAGGACAGTTCATTCCTTGTCGAAATTGTTTGCGAGAAGTGGGATCAAGGTGATTCTGAGGTACTGCGCACCTCCGTCGTTGTCCATGCCACAATGCGTTCAAGACTACGTGGCCAAGTACAATGTCGAGCAACAGAGCTTCACCGACATGGATGCGGCCATGGAGGACGCGGATGTGTTGTATGTTACTCGAGTACAGAAAGAACGATTTGCCAAGGTTGAGGATTATGAAGCAGTCAAGGTGAGTGTCCTGAATGGGATGCGCCAGTTTTGTTGGACATGGCACACACATGACTTGAGCTAATCATGTCCATGTTTCCTCCTCAATACATTACATTGTTAGGGAACTTATGTTGTCAATTTGGAAGTGATGAAAAAGGCTCCAACGGGCATGATTGTATTGCATCCGCTTCCAAGAGTGGATGAGATTGATACTCGAGTGGATTCGGATCCACGAGCTGCCTACTTTCGACAAATGGAGAATGGCATGTTTGTACGCATGGCATTGTTGGCTCTGGTCATGGGCAAGGTGGATGGTGGTGTTGTCATGTGAACGAGATGAAGCAAATTGTGAGGAAGCACGCACGCGGGTGCGCAATACTACATTACAAACAAGAGTCAATTCTTCTCTCGAGGGTGGCGACTGGGTTGGAAATTGGATGTGACGATGGGTGAAGAGCGAGAGGGCGACCGTACGATAACATTTGTAAAAGGGTAAAATCTCCCCCCAGAACATGTATTGGATGATGTGAGCATGTGTCAAGCATGTATGCTGTAGACTAGTCACATCAACACTACACTACAAGGTTGCTTCGTGACAATGAGTCGTTACTTCCTCGTGCATGGTGTACAGATTCCGTGACGTTTTGGAAGTATAGTGTGTGTGAAGCATGAAATGCGATTTGTATCAACTTCATTGCAAAGAGTGGAATGATCCAAAATGGGAAAACGTTATAAAGAAATTAGAGTTGAGGAATTCCGAGTTTAGTATTCATCGTCCTCAAGAGAGAGATGTGTATGTGTGTCCTGCGCGTGGAACAAATGTTGAAACAGTTCAAGCGATCATTGCTAAAGGTGTCATTCGGTTCACAACCATACAAGCCAACGGCCGCTGGAAAACATGGCATGTCACAGGCGTCATGGTACTCCACCAACACATTGGTACTAGGTCAACAACATCCTGATGAATAAATCTTCAGGGATGGACAGAGGTCCCACTGATGGGTCCACGACGTCGGGATGCCAACAATTCACCACTGTAAAACTTGCGACTGAGTTCCTCCTTGAGCTGCTTTTGTCGTTGGTACTTGGATCGGGCCCGAAAGATTTTTACAATACGTTGGGCGGCAGCCTTGAGCGATCGAGTTTCAATCATTTTGTATTTGTATTCGAGGAATGGAACAGTGAACTATGAAATTTGAATGAAGATGAGGGCAATGACAAGACTCCAACACGATGTTTTTGTTGTTGTTCTTGCTCTTGTTCTTGATGTAACAGCGAGTGTGTGTGCACTGCAAATAACGTTGTCTTGCCAATTGCGTTTTTTGTGGACGTTTCGTCGCGAATGATTTTTGCTGGTACAATAGGTACTCCGACTGCAATAGGTGGGTTCTGAACGATTGGATTCTTCCGCACGAATCTTTACTAGCTAATATATATTATATGGAGCTCAAAGATGCATATTCCTTCAATCAAGGACTGCTTTACGGTTCTGCCTGTGCTGAGAGTGGTATGACATTGCGAGAGCAGATGTCGTTCCGTCGATGCAGTATAGAAAGACATGAAGTGGAAAGCGCGCAGTACTTGTACTAAAATTGTGGAGTCGTACGAAAACGATACTATCACATTTTAATCAAAATACATATACATGTATGAATAAATAAGTTATATTTAAAAACATTTCGTCGCCCTGATGTACTTATCCTTGTATCATACTATGCCTTGAAAAGTGTACTCCGAGTACTAGTACTTGGCAATCAAGGCACTAACGAAAAATTAACCCGATTCAACAGCCTTGACCTGTCTATGTAGCCGCACCTTACCGTAACTGGAGTACCGGACATGATGCGTTACATGAGTCAGGATCATGTGGTGCGATAGGTCGAGGAAACGAGATCGAAAATTCTGAACCGTTTCAAGGAATTTCGTCCGACACGTCATTGACGCTTGCGCAAGAATGTCCCATACGCAGGGGTGCTAAATTTAGGCGCGCGCCTACCGTTACGAGCATAATCGCCTAAATTGGACTTCGGCAAAGCGCCTAAATTAAACGAAGATAAAGGTATATATGCTGAATATATTTTTATATACAGTAGACACTAGTACTATAACCAGTAGCCAGTACCAGTAGCACAATAAGGAACTACTGTGGGCTGTGGGCTTGCTTGTTGTGTCTTGTTTGTACTCCGAGTAGTACTGGCATAGGGCACTGTACCGTAACCCTAACCCCAGCGCCTAAATTAGACTTCGACAAAGCGCCTAAATTAAACTTTTTAGGCGCTGGTAGGCGCTTTGGCCAGATCGCCTAAATTTAGCACCCCTGCCCATACGGCATACGCGTTGCGCGGGCAAACCTTGTAGTTCTGTTTTCGTTCAGCATCCAGAAATGATGAATTGCACTCAACCTCAGACGTGTCCTCGGGCGGTACGAGAAGGCACGAATGGGTGGGTGAAAAATCAAGTGCATTGCTGTAGTACACGTGTACCCACAACCCGCAATCACGCCCTCCTTCCTTATGATATGCATACCGTAATGTATTCGACAAAACCTTAAAAGTGAAAGTGGAGCCCCAACTTTCGTACTCGAAACTCGAAACTGGCTGCGTACGCACCCACTCTGATGGTTGATGGTTCAACAAAACAAAAGCTTGGCTTTTCCGGGTTGCTTGTACATGAACAGTGTAGACTAAATTCAAATGGACGTCAATTGGGTACCTGCACAATCCTTCAGAGTTGATGATGGCATTAGCATTCGTTGTGCCTATGCATTGCCGTTCATCAATGATCAGCCGTTTTGGTTGGTTATCGGCACCAAAATTGGAGCACTCATTGAATAGATGCATTGCTCCATCGCAAAACAAAGCTACTCTAGCTAGTACTAGTACTGAATATCAGCATTACCTTGGGGGTGCTGGTTTCTGCTATCCTTAGCAAGGATGCACAGCAATTCACAAGTATAAGTGGATGCAAGAATGTATGGAGCTGCATTGTTGATGCCAACAAACATTCAACTGCTCAGAACCATGTGGGTGGGTCATGATAAGCCAGCAGATATATTGCATTGGTTTTTTCAACTTGTCAGTGCATTGTATTTCATCGTTGCTTCTATGCCATCGTCTAATTGAGCAAAGTCTACAGTCTGCATTCATCATCACGCATGGCGTGCCACTCTGGTGAATCATGCATGCTACTCGGACTAGTTGTCAGATAAAACAATATTCTTGTACACCCAGCCAGCAATATGTCCGTGGTTTCTGTATTTCGAGAAGTCTCGGAGGTTTTGTTCTCAACTGTTGGTAGGACAAAATCAAATCTGAGATGCTGGCCTTCTGACACTCATGATTGCACTTTGCAAATGTTTAGCTGCATTTTGGTTCCAAGAAGATGATTGCAACTACTGCTGATCCATGTCTTAATTCTTTTGATAAGTGTGATCATCACACAACTACGTTGCCATATACTAGGTTAGAAACCCTATTCCAGAGACATACCTAAGAGCATCCCATCGGAGGAGCTATTTATTGAACGCTAGCTATTTCTTCGAGTAGTAGCTAGCTAGCTAGCGTCTTTAGCAACCTATTTTGGACATTTCGGATACGTCCATTTGCCACCGGAGGTGCTATTATTGCGTTGAAAAACGGGAGCGGAACCGCGCGCCATAAAAATACTGTCAATGACATCAACAAGATTGTCTTCCAATGCAATGTTCGTGTTGGTTGTCATTTTGCGATTGTCAAATGCTGATGCGCCGAGTGCAAAGTATGGCGCACCAAATGTCAATCACGCTACAAATGCATCGAACCCGTGATCAAAGGGCTTGAGTCCAAGAACTGATCAAATAGGACAACCTGAGCGACGAAGGTGAAATCATTGATTTTGGACCATCTATAGCTTCGTGAATAGTGTTTCTCATTGTTGAACAGCTAAATTATAGCATTAAGGCCCAATGGGTGGTACTTTTTTGGGCATACTTGTAGCAATTCAACACTAAACTGAAAAATAGCTCCTCCAGTGGAGATGCTTTTAGTAGTAGGTGTATGCTTTCCTCCATCGCTTATGCATGCTGATCTGAGTGACGGCGGGGGCTTCGTGCGTCTGGCGTCAACCGTCCGCCTTCTCTGCAGCTGACGGTGGTGTAGTACGACTGTACGACATCGTAGTACGTGGTGTTCCTAATAACACGTGCGTATGATATCGACATAGCTAGTGGCTTGAAATGTGCCATATAGCGTATGGCATATGACATACTGTATGACATATGACATACATGAACATGAAAACTGATGCATTTTGACGTCGACTGTACTGCGTTCGCTACTACTGGCGACGGTAAACATTGTGAATACGTGTAAATACGTAAATACGCCTCCGAGTCGCTCGCAACTGCAGTAAATAGTAAATGCTGCTACCATATCACTGCTTCAGCACTCGCCTCCTCCTTGAAGGTCGATCATGTGAGTACAGTTGCCACATCGAGGATTGACAACATTTTTTCGTAGCTCATTCATCAGACGAGACCAATTGGAAATGGTGGTCAGAACGAAGTAATTAGCTTCCATGGCAACCAATAAAGAACCTAGTGCCCACAGTCCAGGCTTCCCTTCAGATCCGCCGCGATATAGGAATGACCGTTGTAGACAACCGTGTGGTTCATTCGAAAGGGAGATACTCCGTGTAAGTGGTCCATGTATATCTTCCACGATGGGTGTGCAGCGGCACGAAACTGTTCCACGGCAATTGGATCTTCGGTGCACAGCAAAATGCGAACGAGTCAAGATCCTTTTCCTTTACTATGGTCTCGACAGCGGTGATGAAATCCGAAACCACTGTTGCAGCCCCTCTTCAACCTTGTCTCCCCATCTCATGTGCACCGTGATGAGATTTAGCGGCACTCCTTATCCCCAAAGACAGCTTGAAGCTGCCGTTCGGCTTCCCGAATGACAACTTCGAAACAGACGAAACTCCGTTGCGCTCGCACGAAAATCTGTTAAAGCAGCGCCTTCGGCGTCTTTGTGGGTGCGCCACAATCATTTGCAGGTTCTAACTGAGGCAGGACGATTTCATCGGGGCAAGTTGATACCGACGCGGGAAAATAGCATAACCACGATGAATTCATTCCACAAACGTGTTCATCCGTCCATAACCATGGATATGGAGCTTTCAGTCTGTAGGATTCCAACATGGCCACCCACAACTGATTCGACCACGCATGTATGTCAGATCCCATCCCACTGAATTCACCTCGCCATGAGTATGTCCGACCGCCAAAGAACAATTGCTTTGTAAATCTCGAAGCCGTTTCGCAACTTCCGACTGTGGAGGAAGAGATTCTAATTACCGTAGTTGGTGTGTCCCCCAGCGGGATTCGATGTGGGTGGTTGAGTGGGATTCGGTGTGGGTGATTGAGTGCTCGTGAACTCGGCAAGGCTAAGCAGATCCAACGAGTCTATCATCGATTCGTGCGCCCACAATGTCTCACCCCACGAACTCAGCAATTTGAGGACTTTGTAGCCGTTCCGACCGAGCAGTGCTTTTAAATGATCCGTTGGCCTCTCAATCGTCATTAACGAGGCCCTGTAGTCGGTGAACGGAAATTGATAGAGAACGTAGGATTCTGCCCCCTCACCATCCAACGAAAGATAGTCTATATGTTTGGGAGCGTTGAATCGCTGGAGAATCTCCTTGAGTGTGACGGTATATTTTCGATCGGATTGCTCTTTGCCCTGTTCTCCACTGTCAAAACCGTCGGCGGCAATTCCTCCCAAAACTTCATCATTAAATCGAAAACGAACTTCTGCCATCCTCTCCTTGCCAACGACTGCAGCAACCAACTGACAGTCTCTGTACGAATGATTTGCCCAATAGATGGGATTTGGTTCAATACACAAGCCAGTCCAGCCAAATTTCCTTTCCAAACTGTAGGTGTTCGAAAGAACCGTCGCGTCACTTGCCGCCAAGTCGACAAAGAATCCGTTTCTTTCCATTAAGTAACTTAGCGACAATTTCGTCTTGGCGAACTTGTGAAAACCACTCAGCGTCCTTAGGAAGAGAATCTTCCAAATGATCCGACCTTCCATAGAAAACTTCTATCGAATGCCATCCATTTCCATATTCTTGACCAGGAACGCTAGCGTTGATGGGATCGTCACCCGCCAACTTTCCGCTGTCACAACGGAGCATGGTACTAACGGGCACAGTAACAATTGGTGCATTACCTTGTAAGCGACCAACAAGGTAGCCTAATCCATATGTGAAGAATGACAACAGAATGACGGCCGTTGCCTTTGGTTGACATGGTCTGAATGCAAGGCTCACCATATCAGAACGGCGCGCTACAGTACTGGGAACAGTAGTATGTGTGTTAAAAGAACGATAGCTTCGACGTGCTGGTTCGGCCTTCAGCCCAGTACTTTACTGCAGGTCAGAAAGGTATACGTTACCATTGAGAAACGAAGGAGAGTCAATCGAACCTCGCATAGTTCACTGGATTGATTCGAGATAATGATCTTGAAACAGCTTTAGTTTGGATTCGCTCCGTGGCACTGACGTTGTACGCACCGCGTCAGCCCACGTCAACCTGTTTTCCGCGGCTGTTGTCGCTGCTGAAAGGTGTCTCTGGTAGTGTACCATACTTGGTATTAATTGTATGTAGAAGCCACGAGACGAAATCTTCGTTTGAGAATTACCGCTCCGTGCCCAGCCCGTGTTGCTCTGCCTATCCGGTTCTCCTCTCGAGTCAAGTCGCGTCATCGTGCATGCACTGTTACTTTCGTTCTGTCTCTTCGCTACTGGGGTAGGCCCCGTACTTGTACTGTTGTCAGCACCCACGGCGGGGGAGGGCCCGGCATACTATGCGGATGAAATTTGCATTTGTTTTATGATAGGAAGTATGTACAGTACAAAGTACGAAGTACTGAAGTTGTGGAGTGCATCTTCTGCCCATGCCCATGACCCACTACCTGCCCCTGGTAGCGACCAATTCTTCGTGACACTCGGTGGATATCTCTCGTGTGATTCCGGGGATGTTGTTGCCATAGTGATTGTGCTCTTGGCTCCAGATCATCTGTCGTTGCAAGTAACTGCGATGTCATTGCCATCTGACTTTTTTATTTTTCCGCTTGCTGGCGACTATGGGCATCCTTTCCGTGAACATCTTGATTTCTGAGCAAGCGTTAAGGTGTGCCACAGTGCCACTGATCCGATATCATCTGGATCAAATCGACTTGCCACCTATCCGGTGGGTATTGTTGGTTTGGATACGTCCTTTAATGGCCTCGTCGTATTTCGATGTGACAGTCGCGTCACCAAATACAAGATGAGCTCTCGTGTTCCGAGACAATAGTACCCAACGGCATCTGAGGGTAGAGGAGGACAAGATATTCTTCTGCGATGCGATCTGCATCCTCGTTCAATTGTTCCATAAGCGGAAGTGCTGTACGGTTTCTTATTGTCTTGATCACTACTAGCCGCATACTTGAGTCGATCACCCGGTAAAACACGCGAAGAGCAGCTTGAATCTCGGTCAAGACATCCCGTTCTGGGCATATCGTCCAATAGCCCATGGTGCAATGTGGTGAGTTCGACTGGGTTGGAATACCCGATGGCGACTGGTTAAATGGTAGAGCCTGGCCTTTATCGCAACTGTTTCCTCTATATTCAACAGGAAATCCAACGTAGTGAAATACTTTGTAAAGCAGTGGCGAATGGACGCATCAGTGGGGAAGATGTTCAAGTGCACCCTTGCTTGGACGCAATTGTCGGTAGGAGTATCATATCCACAATCCAGGAGCATACTTCTTCCAGATTACCGCATAATGGAAGTGAAGTGGTTGGCATTCCTCAAAACTTTCTTGTCGACGATGAAAGCGGGAGAGTTATTGGATGAGCCGTCTGTTGCTCACCTTCAAAGGCATGGCGATAGTTGAATCATGAATCACATTTTGGAAGTCATCCTACGTCCGACCTCGCTAATGCAACTGGGTTGATGTCGTGGATCATGATAGCAAGCTGACAGGCCAACCATCGTGCCAGAGCAACAAGACGAAGTGGCTCGGAATAGATCAAGAGCGACCTTCATTAAGAAAGGGTCACTATTGCACACGGCGAATAGACTTGGAGCATGGAAGATGGTCGTCGTAATGTTCCCCTCCGCAAGTGGAATGTACCCATGCAGAGGTAAAGAAATCACCCCATCATGCATTGAAACGTTCACCTGCTCTGAATGTGCTATCTTGAATCCAGTCATTTTACTTGTCTTGATGAAATATCCAAGTGAGGAATTCTCGTCACATTCCATGGTCTCATGTCTCATCTCTCGAACAAGATGTTGTAAACCTTTGTGAGTTTTCTTGTCTGTCCAACCCAGTATCAATGGAGAATAGGATGTTAGGCTATGACCATTTTTTCAAAAAGCGAAGAGGAAGCTCAAGAAAAGTGTCTGACAAGTTCTACAATCCCATGCATCATTAATTGAAGCAGTATTAACCATTAGGGTATCAGGAGCTTCTGGGCTGGCAAGAAGAGAAGCTGTTGGCTCTCAGCGATGACATTTGAAGATGTTATCATCTTGTTGAACAGGAATGTGCTTGCATTGATCTCAGTGCCTCCTGGAGGTCAGCATGATTATGCTAGACTTGTCTGCAATGTCATGTTTATAGTTCAGTGCAATCGGTTCTGGATACACCCTGGATGCTGTTTACAAGCATTTCAAAAGCATTCTTGCTGTTTGGAAGGAATGGGAGTCCCAATAAACGAAGTTGTGAAGCAATTTACTAGGCTGCAAAGACTTGTTTACATCAATAGTGTGCAATACAGCTGATTTTGGAAGTTGTGTGGCCATGAATGATCAAATCAAGCCACATGCATAATATTAAGTGATCAACATTGTCAGATCATTTTTGACAGCATATTATTAAATAAACATTCATCCAGCATGTGATTGCAATTGTGTCTCCTATTTATTTGAGTTGCAGTATGTGCTGGTGTGATGAAATCACAACACCATCAATGACATTCAACTTGGTTTGCAAATTGAATAGTAGCTTGTTAAGTTTCTCAAGTCATCCATTTTCGGTAAACCTCAACGAGCGTTGTGCTCCTAGGACAGAAATAGCTTGACATGGCGATCAAGTATGATCCTCAATCCCATTAATGCAGCAGCCATTGTGCTCTACAAGTCCGACAAAAGTGCCAGAATCCTCAGAAGCCGGCAGAATTCAGAGAAATGGACATTCCTTTAGTATCAGAGTGAAGTAAGTAGTACTAGTATGTGGCTACCCTTTAAATCTCATGAATAAACGTTTCTCATTCGATCATTGAACGAGATTGTTTGCACGCAATTTCACATTTACTTGAGCCACAATATCTTGGATCTGGTATACATCGAATCTTACTATGTTTAATCAATCAATTTCATGTTCTGACCCATCTGATGCTTAGTTGCTTGC
>JAKSYS010000642.1:0-36032 GCA_022925895.1 Fragilaria crotonensis | reverse complement strand
CACATCGATATGGAGTTTAGGACGGAGATCCACTTAGCGACTCACCTGTATTGACAATCCACTGGGGGTGTCGAAGTCTGAGGCAGTAAGGTTGAGAAAATAGAAACTGCCACCGAGGAAGGACGGATTGTGCAATTGAGACGTGAGAGCTCAAATCTCTGGGAACTGCATGATGGAGGGATCTAAATCAATGGGCGGGCTCTTTCCATCAATAGGTATTAGAGCAAGTTTCCATCCTGGACTGACGAACTTGAGGTTAGGCACTTTGATAGGATAGAAAATCCATTGGCCATCGTCATCGCTCTTGTCAGAAATAATAATTGGAGGCCTGACAGGTGCACACGACGCTTCGCGCTCTTCACCCATGTGCTGTCGGGCCCCACTAGGATTTCGTCGCATTGTAGTGTGCGCACCGGGAAAGCCAAATCCTCCCATTTGAGGCATCACTCCAGCAGCAGCAGCCTGCATGATGGAATTTATCTGCTGGGCCTTGAGATTGTTCATCTGTTGAGCCTGGAGCAACACCTGGGCCTGCGACGAGAGAAAACGCTGATGATCGTTGAGGTTGTTTCTTGGACTTTCAGGCATTGGCAACGTTCGACCTTGCGAACCCGCTTGCTCATTGTTGGCACGATGCTGATGGGCAAGTTGTGCACGCTGGTGGATAATGTACAGCGGATCAGTTCTCCTCATAGGAGGAGGGGGCATATTTTGAATGCCCATCCCTCCCGCCGCCTGCTGCGCGGTTGGTTGTGCTCCCAAGTGTCGAGGTCTTCCCACATCAGGCATTGGTGGATAGCCATGCAAGCGTCTTGTCGTTGGAGCACCTCCATATGAAGGATGTTGATCACGCTCGTGTTCAATCTCGTGGTCCGAGGGGACTTCAGTGCACTTGACTTGTTCAGCGGGCGCCGAAGGAATCGCTCGAGCGCCTAAGGCAAGGATGGCGTCTGCGGCGCTGTTCTCGTCATCAAGGCCACTGTTTGATGCAGACACATCTTCGCATTCTTCGTCGCGCCGCGAATGTTTGCGCTTCTTCAGGGGATGTGACGCTCCCTTGGGCTTCTTCTGCTTGGGAGGGAGTGGAAGCCTGTCGCCTTGTTGCGAATTTGGTCGCTCAGCAGCCTCAGCATTCGCATGAGATTCCTTCTGCTGCTGTGAGGAAGGGAGCGCAATCTGACTGTCGCAAATACGACCCAATTTGAGAAGAAGTTCGCAACCACTTTCTACTGTAGGCTTGTTTGTCGCTGCTGCGACAGATGTGCGATCAGACGGTTCGTCGTATTTTGCTTTCATCTTGTAATCGTGTTGCTTCTTGTCGCGGAGAGCGTGTCCGACCTAAAGGGAAGAAAGGGAAGCGATCGGAAATCGTGCGTTAGAGTTTGAAGACGAACTGGTACTCCGACTGTGATGTGATAGTCATCCGCACTTGGACTGACCTTCTGGATAGCTTCCGTTACACCGACAACTTTCCACAACCCGTCCTCTCTTTTGAGGAAGCGACCTCCATAGCCGTGTACATTCTGAACAACATCGTAGACAATGCTTGACTTGACCCGACGTTGTGGAGCAAATTCATATTCTTTTGCTCGTGCCTGAATCAGTAAACGGAACCGTATGTTGCCAACGTGATTGAACATTATCTTATCGCGTCCAAACAAGACGTCCGCGGGGAGAGGTTTTGGTACAATCTCTTCCTTCGCAGCAGTTTCGGCAGACGATCGAGCTACCTTCGCGCTGGTATCCATCATGTTGGCAAGGGAAGTCATGCAGTATCAATTCGTTTCAACACCTTGATTTGGGCGGCTGTCTCGCTGTTATGTGCGTTTACCGAGTAATGACTTCGCTGAGAGTGAGCGCGAAATCGTAGGTGCATTTTGTACCACGAAGGGATTGGGATTCGCCACTCATAACCCTTCGCTTCCACGGTGCATATGCTGTTACATGGCACAAGAATATTCGGAGGTTCGGGTTGTCCCCTAAATATATACTCAGGGCGTACTAGTATTATAACCCTGAAGGAGCCAATCAAAATAGGCGAGTCAATCATTTTGTTTTTTATTAACAACGGTCGTAAGTACCGGATGAGTAAGGTCTGGTTTGTCTTACACTTTTTTGGATTACTATCACCGCATAGTCCGTATGAAAAACACGGGAGTAGATGCGACATCGGAACAACCCCAACCCTCGAAATCCTCATGGTCCGGTTATTCGACCTTCCGCTATCTGCTCATGTACAAGTACCGGTACTTTGACAAGGTCTAATGCCTACTAACGATTAAAAACATTTATGTTGTTGTTGAACGATTAACAAGTTACAGCAATGACTTTTCCGTCAAGAGAACGCTTTCCTGGAATCCAAACAAAGTGAAAATGCGACGTCAATTGGTTGAACTTCGAACGAGTTCTAATGATAGCACTGTACTCCGTGCTCCAGTAGACATCAAGAACCCTCATTGCCGCAGCATTTCTCTCCTTTTGCTTCATTCTGTTTCAGAAGCCTTCAAGGTACTCCAGTACATTGATATAGAAGAGCCCACACAAAGCTCTTGAGTTTAATTTATGGCGTGTTTTTATTTGCAGACGGCCAATTACACACCAAGGCATCGCCCTTGAAGATTGTTAAGGGGTTGAACCTGCCGATACCACCATTTCAAGGTTAAAATAGACCCTTAGTGTGTGCTTCAATGCTAGCGAACGTCCTAGTCTGCTGTCTGCTCTGAACAACTAGTGCACCCTTGATTATGATTGGAAGTTACAGTTTTCAGGAGCAAGCGAAGTGGTGCCCCTATTCTCAGCAGTCCTGACACGTGGGAGCTTGGGAGTGAAGCCGTTAGGGCTAGGATCACTCTCGGGGCACTTGTTCTCAAGTAATTATTGATGCAAAATTTTCAACGCCAACGCAATGAATTGTCCGATGCAGGTCAGTCAGGTTGAGTTCTATGGCAACGACTCATTATTCATTGTACATATATACCCGAAGCATGGTAAATCTCGAGTAGGAGGACAAGTACCTACTCTAGCTAGACAAGACTAGTAGAATGATCCGGAGAAAGAGTTCAAGCAGGCTCGAGAATAAAATAGACCTGCAAATTCGTTGAACGTGCTGCGCGCGTATCGCTAGTTTCGAGGTGCGACATTGTATGTGTATCCGGCTCAGTGCTATGAACTCTCTGTATGTAAGGAAGACGTGTCGAAATCGTGTTGATCCCGATCATCGATTGACGGCGATTATGTGTTTAAAATCAGAGTGCGTTCTTATCGGAAACGTCGCATCGATTAACGGGTCAGAATGTCCGAACCTTTCGACAAACGTGATCCTCAAGGATACTTGTTTGTACTGGTACTTCACTCTTCTTACAGGGACATTGAATTTCAGGTCATCTTTTAAAATTGCTTAGACGTCCTGCACACCATCTCCGACGGCGATGTATACCAGTCGGATGATGTCGTTTGGAATTTTTAAGGTTTTATGTCGCGAATTTCAGTGTATGCTTGCACGCGTTATACCGGCGGAGAAAGCGCATTACCGGTACAATGTACTACAGTACCGTGTAAGCATACTCGAGTACCTTGTTCACCAGTACTTGTATGGTAGTACTACAGTACAAGTACCCGGATCTCCAACCAATGGCGTTCATGGAAGCTGGACCTTTGTACAGTACAAGTACTCCAGTATTTGAGTACCGGTAGTAAAGCGACTGTGTTCCTACTACGGTAGTTCCTATCTCAGGGAAATTGGGAGCCCATCTGTGTCCCCTTTTCGAGCCGGTCAATCTTTTATTGCGTAGCTTCTACATCACTGTCGATACGAATACCATCCCGAGATGAGATTCTGGAGGTATCTTTTTATCCCATAAAAAGTACATGGTTGGCCAACAACGCAGTTAATTTCACGAAGTCGATTTATATAACGTTTGACCGGCTCGAAAAGGGGACATGGACGGGCTCCCTACTAGTCATATGATATGTGATATGTGCATATGCATAGAGTCTATTGTCTATTGTCCCAAGTCCCATGCAAATGCATACTGTGCTCCAAGCTCCAGTATCTGGTACTCGTACTTGTAGTCCTCAAAACGAGCAATTCGACATTCGACAGTTGACATCTGTTGGAATGTTTCATGTACGGTAGATACAGGAATTCCCAATTCCGATCCAAATCTCGGGTTCGCAATGCCTTGGAATTCGTGGTCGGTAGGTTTGATAACACCTAACTAAAGATCCGCTGCTTTAAGGATCAGAACGTACAACTTTACAATTAAGTGCTCTTTAAATGAATCCTCCGATATCATAATACCCTTTGTTTTTATGAAACTATTGCACAGGCTTGCCTTAGTACGATGCCATTGGAAATATCTTTTCCTCATTTGGCTCTGGAATCTTCACCAGAGAGCGAGAGTTTAGATTTTCCTAACACCTTTCCAAAGCACTGGCATGATTCATGTGCAAGGCCGCCTACCTACACAAGTGCATTGTGCTGTCAATGTGAGCAAAGCATGCACACCAACAAATAGTTGGAATTCAGTGAATCAATTCAATGATCTCTATTTGAACAAAGTAATAACTTGGTTTACTTTCAGAGAATGAAGGAGAATTGAATCATAAGTATGAGGTCCAATTAGACTGTATCCAAATTGTCCTTAGATGGAATCTCTCGAATATTTAAAATGAAGCCTCTAGCTAGACATTTCTCTAATCTCTAAAATATTCCACAGAATCTCTCTAATGACCAAGTCTTTAGAGTGAATGAGTCATGAGTCACGAGAGAAAACGTAAAAGGTTTCACAAAATCTGTAGACACTTTGCACATTCTGCCTTTGCTTATGGATGAGTATATCTGTCAGTTTAAATCTCTCTACTTTCCAGTGGACCCTCTAAAACTTTCTCTAATCCAGAAAGTATTCCATGAAATCTCTCGAATGTCTAAAGTTTTTAGACAGAAGAAATAACTAGCTAGTGTCACATGTAAGAGAGATCATCCTCTCAGAACAAATGTTATTTCTTTTCCAAATCACAATTTCCATCTTTCAACAAGTTTTGTGTTTAGAGCAAATAACCACAACTTGCAGATTGTTGTCTGGCTGACCGCCTGACTGTAACTTTAATTCTTACTTGAACATGTGAATGGACTTCAGTTCTCGTCCTTGCGGTACATCATTGACCCTGGACAGAGTCATGTAAATTCTTTAACTTGGATGGGAATTCACATTGAAGATGGGAGAAATGAAAAGGCATCTACAACATCATGACATTGGGAGATAAATCTTGAGATTATCTCTCAATGAACAAGAATGGAAAATACATCTGTTGATCTCATGGTCATCGCATACTCAGAGCTAGAGATCTCCCTTCTCCCTTCACGCTTAAATCGATTTCGCTAAGGAAGTTATCTGAGCATTAGATTTTCAGCAATCGCCGATCTCTTCCCAGCTCATATGTCATGCACGTTTCCGAATCCCCTTGGCGAACTTCGTGTCAGGGTCAAAGTTGAAATCACGTACGCTTTCTTAGCGAGAGCTAGCACACAACAATGCATAGTCGCTAACTGGATGACGTTGTTTCTCTAGCTCAAGGAAACGATTAGGTTCGCAGAAATTTTGGGTAAAGCCTATGTTGCAGCCTTTTGAGAGTGGTGAGCTGGAAGCTGACCTATGCTGTGTTTACAAACTCAGTCACTGTTTACAGGGACTGATGGAGTTGCAAGCCAAACGATCTGACAATCCGAAGCAACAGAATTGCCTTTCCCTCTTTTTGTGTCCTGCTCATAGAAACAATTGCTTATCACTGCATCAGGGAAAGCGTGCAAAGCGACATGATAATGCTTATGTCTGCGTCATCAGGCAAAAATCAAAACCGACGAAATTGGTACCTGGAAAGACTTATCCAAATCAATCACAAGATTGTCTGTGGTGTCGTGTTAGGTAAGTGGTATTGAAGCGCTACAAAAAGGAGTGAGAAATGTGTGCCAGATCAGAACCCATTGCACAATTATTTCCTACCGTAGTTGTTTAAGGGCAGTTTCCAGCAATGCTATCTCTCCTCAGATAGCGAGACATGCGAGCTCAATGTTAAGTCCGTTGTGGCGTTTACTTTTCGTTACCATCGCCGTATCAGTTGTCGTACACTAAACTCTGATGCTTGCAAAACCCAGCTCAATCGCATGGCATTATTGACCTGAGAATTGGTGGGCTCTGTCGTGTAAAGTGTCAGGCTCGTGCTCGCGAGGTGAATCATCTCGAAACCACTTTTAATGGGACGGAAAGTCCTTTGGCGCTGTGTATTACATCGGAGCGAACAGAACTGACCAGACCTTGCCGTGTTCAGTTTTCCACAAGCGTTATCAGGGTTTGCCCTGCACGCCTAGAGCATTGAACGGGGCGCTGCAACATCCAATTCAGGTCGGTTTCTTCACAACTCCCAACCAACAACCCACCAGGAATAGATACGGAATTCGGCATCAATCTACACCAATGAACTGATTCAACACCAAGATATCATGAACTAGGTATGATTCGCAATTCAAGACTCCTCTAATACTTTCCCAGCAATTGCACTGATTGGAAGGCTATGCGAAGTCCAAATAGTTGGGACTGGCATAATGGCAACGCTCTGGCAACAAAACATTGGATTGGTGGAGCAGAAAGGTAATATTCTAGAGTACTTTTCTTACGAGGCAGATAACCGTACAACGACAACGCAACCAAGGAAATCTACTTCTCATTGGCCCTGACAATCAACGGTACAATGATCACCAGAAGGATTCCGATGACAAGACCGCCTAAAATAAGCGTCATTTTGAGGTTCTTCCACCTCATTTGGTTCTTCAAGTCACCGGAACGCTTCTTGAATACAGTGGCTTGCTCATTGAGCTGATCACTCTTTTCGGCAAGGCTCTCGGCCTTCTCTGTGTTCTGGAGCATACCAGCAATGTTGTCCTGCATTTGACCCTTGACAACGTCCACCTGCCCGAGCACCTTTTGTGCCTTGTCAACATTGCTGGGATCTTCGTAGCGCTTGCATTGGCTCGAGAGCAAGGTCTTGGCTTTCTTGCTCAACGAGTTCGTCGGTGCCATTTTTGCGTCGGCTCCAAATTGGGCGTCGAACTCCGTGTAGAGTTCTTGCAACATCTTGATCGCCACTCGAGATGGGTAGCGAGTGCCGGTGATGACCGCAATACCTATTTTGGAATAAAATAAGAAAATGTGAGCGAATATTTCGTGTATAATGCATAATGTGTAAAACACATACGACTAGTATTTAAAATCTCATTGAATAAGGAATTGGATCAATTCCGTTTTTTTTCCAAAAGAAGCAGCCTTCTAAGCTTCCACGCAATGACGCAAATGACTTACAGATTCCAGAGGGATCGGCTCCATAAACCAACTGATGCACATCTGATTGAATGACCTTGAAGCCTCCGAATCCACCAGATAGTCCACCGGGCGGGTCTTTCGAAATAGCTTCCTGCACAGCATCAGCAAAGTCCTGATCGCGACCTCCGTAAAGACTGGAGGTTGCAGCTCCTCCGTGTGTCTCGTACTGACCAGCATGATCGTACTTGGCGATCATGGTGGATCCCGAGGACTCAAGACGGAGCACGACGCAGCAGCGCAACTTGTTGTCAGCCATGATTCAAATTCGTTTCGGTGTTGTGGTTTCTTTACTTTGTGTCTGAATTGAAGGGGGCGGTATTGCCGTATCTGGATGCTGTGTGCCCTCTATATAATGCGGGTGCGCCTGTCCACGAAAGTAAGAATCCAAACAGAATGACCGTGGCATAGGGAAAAAGAGCTCGACGCTTGATTTGCACTATAGGCTACGGAGTACGCTTTAAAATTATAGTGTTCGGTTGCCGTTGAGAAACTCACAGCCGTTTTTAAGGTCTGAGCGAGCGAGATGTGGAGACAAACTCGGTCAATTGTTTATTCGTGTTGTAGTATTCGTCAGCGGTCGTGCTTCGTGTTTCGAATTTACTACTTCCGCCACCTTCCACCTTCCACACTCCGACCTCGGATCCGATTCAGCATGAAATCCCTATGTGTTAGTGTCTTACTGGAGTACTGTATAACCGTAGCGTATAGCTGGTTGCAATCAAAGAAAACTTATAGTAGCCCACGTAGGCCTAGTACAACGCTATAACAGTAACCCTTGCGAACCCAAAATCATCGCGCCAAATTGCATGCTTCCATCGGCTCACAATGTCGTTCCAGATCGTTCAAGATTTTTCTCATTTCTTGAGCTGCAGTATTTCCCCGAAAGGTATTAGACTAGTTATTAAGATCATGAGTGGAAAAGCTTTGGGGAAATACAGCAGCAGTGAAATTCACAAAATTATGACAATATCGGTATTGGCCGCCATGAGCGACCGCGCCATTCATGGTCGCTGGTTACCTGTGGGTCAATTCGGTGAATACCTTCATGCTAAGCACCCAAATGGTGATACCATTCAGTTCGGTGCAAATGCACTTGTGAAACACTTGAATAAGTCATTCCCACACAGATCGTTGAAAGCAAATGAGGTCCAGAATGTCGAGGGCCAGAAGATAATGGTATTCCGACATGAATACCAACCGAAGGGGAAAGGCATATATAGATTCCTCTATATCACAGGAGACACTACTAAAACTTCTCCAAAGCTTCCTACGTATGGGAATTCATTGCAATGGGAGGCAAGCTGCTGTGTTCCATTCTCAAAGAGGCAGCTGAGGAGTGAAAGTACTAGGCGGCAACTTTTCTGCGATGCGACGATCTCTCCGGCTCCAAATATGATGCCTCGAAAGAGGAGACGAATCACAGACGAGAGAACTAACGCACCTGCTGACGCCTTTGAAGTTGGTGCGAGCAGCATGCCATCCATTTGGACTCCTCACTCACCAGCAGTGCCAGACAAGCTTGCAGACGATAAGGGAGCGGAAGAAGGTTCGTCACCACTAGTGTCAGAGCTTGCTGCGGAGGAGGAAGAAGGTGTGGGCAGCACCATGCCATCCATTTGGACTCCTCCGTCACCAGCAGTGCCAGAGCTTGCGGACCACGACAAGGAGGCCGAAGAAGGTCCGTCGTCACCAGTAGTGACAGAGCTTGCAGCGGAGGAGGAAGAAGGTCTACCGACCACGACAACTGACAACACGGTTGCACAACAAGCACCAGTAACGTATTTCGATTCGCCAGAAGCAAAGCAGCTATTCAACCCCTTTCAAAACGAATCCTCAACGCTCGCAGCAATCAACAACCAAATTGAAATCCTTCAGCAAGCAAACAGGTCAAGCTCGGGATACATCACCTTGATACTGAATGGTCGCGAAGTAAACATAGAAGACAACATCAGTCAACACCAGAAGTGGGCGCTGCGACAAAAGTGCCAATACATTGCGCTCGCCTTGCAACTGGCAAGAGAAAACATGAGTGCTTGGACGTGGGAACACTGCTGCAGTATTGCGGTCCAAAGACTTGCAAAGCAGGGGATCACACTCGCAACACATGCTCGCATTGTGACAAAATGGTATTGCCACTCTCGAAAGCACCGAAAGTTTGCCCTGCCAGTAAACTCCAAAGACAACCTACCACCTTTCCTGCATGCCAACCCTGATGTCTGCATGCGAATCAAAAAGTACGCAAAGGAAAACCTTGAAACACTGTCAATTGAGATGTTGTCGGAATACATCCACGACAAAGCTCTTCCCATGCTTGTACATTCCACATTTGCTGAATGTGATGAGGGCGAAGAAGAAGATGAGCTGAGTGTTAGTGGGGCTGCCGTCATGCTTGATTTGGACTCAGAAGAGTACCAGTCTAAGTTGAGACAAATACTTGTCCCGCACGGACTTACCAGTGTAAGCCCCAGCACAGTCTATCGCTGGATGATTCGATTGGGATTTCGATACGCCGCACGGAAGAAGGGGTACTATGTTGATGGGCACGAAAAGCCCGCAACAATTCAATACCGTTGGGACTTCTGCAAGCGATACCTCACCTACGAACAACGGATGCATCGTTGGACACAGGTCACCTTGGCTGAAGCCGTCGTCATGGAAGAGAATGGTGACGTAGCAAAGGGCTCTGGATACAAGCAGGGCAACATCATTGAATATCATGTCGATACTGTCAATCCGGAGAAGTTGAAAGAAACAGAATTCGGTGGAGACTTGAGCATAAGATTCCCGGTTGGAGCCAAGCCATTGGTAATCTTTGGCCATGATGAATGCATATTCAAGCAATTCACCATGCCAGGGAAACAATGGTACGGACCGAGCAAAGAAACCTATATTGTTCCCAAGGACGAAGGAATGGGAATAATGATATCGGCTTTTCAAAGTCGAGAATTTGGTTTTGGAATGCAGCTAACAGTACAAGACCTGCAACGAGTGAATGAGTCAAGGCGAGGATCAACGTACATGGACAAGCAAGCAGCGCACGACACAAGAAAGAATGTGTTCAAGTTGGAACTTACGACAACACCATTCGTTAGAGAATTCGAATACGGGGCTAACTCGGAGGGCTACTGGACCTATCAGCACATGGTCTTGCAGCTCGAAGATTGTGTCGATGTTCTCAAGGTACTCTACCCTCAATACGAGTTCTTGTTTCTTTTCGATCATTCCTGTGGTCATGATCGACAGAAAGAGGATGGCCTAAATGTTGCGCGAATGACAAAGTTGTATGGAGGTGCACAGAAACGGTTGAGAAACACTGTAATAAAACAAACTCAAGGATACCTTGGACCGTACTCACCTAAGCTGGAACCAGGGAACACTCAATCGATGGTTTTCAAAGCAGATGATATTGGCCCATTTTGGATGACTCAAACACAGCGTGAGGAAAGACGGCATGATCAACTACTGGATGGGCAAACAGTCACAAGAAAGTACACTCGAGAGGAGCTCATTCGACACCTAAAGGAAAAGGGAATTACTGCGAAGGGTAAGAAGGAAGCCATACAGACAACGGCACAAGAACACAACTTACCGATTCAAGAGACAAAACCGAAAGTCATTGAAGGATGGGAGAACAAAGCAAAGGGTCTGTTACAGGTACTTTGGGAGAGAGGCTTCGTTGACGAATCCCAACTGGAGAAGTACACATTGAATGGAACACGGGATGTGTTCGGCCTTGTGCAAAAGTACTTTTCGTTGAAGTCCTTGATGAGTAACTGTCTCGATTTTGAAGAAGAGGAGACTCTATTGCAATCCATGGGAAGGGAAATGGGAGTACTTGTTGACCGAACTCCAAAATGTCACTGCGAACTTGCAGGCGAAGGAATCGAGTATTCTTGGGGTTGTGCCAAGAATTTCTACCGCCGAGTTGCTCTGCGGAGAAAGAAGGGGAAAGAGAACTTTAGGTCTGTGGTGCGAGAGAGCATGTCGACGGACAATGTGTTAACCAAAGCAAGGATCAGACACTTTTCACGGCGAGCCAGGCAATACATATGTGCTTACTTCAAGATCTGGATCAGTTTGAACGAAAACAACGTTGGCAATGTTACACACACAGCTGATCCCATCAACATCGAGAAGCTTGTCAAACTATTCAAGACACACCGCTGTGCTCTGGATTTTGACACGTCATTCTGCAAGGCAAGTTTTGTTTACTCCGAGCAACCATACACACAGTAGTCCTTAAACAAGTAGACATCAAGATGAAACAAGAGCATCATTGAGGGAAATGCCTTGCTGCCAACATCCTGGGACTTTCAACGCAGACGTTCGATAGCATTTGTCAATTCCCGATCCTTTGCGAGGACTGTAGAACTGGGTGATTGTCGAGTTGGAACAAGAATACTCCAATCATGCAATTGAATTGCACCTGGCACCCAATTCGTTGTTCTGGCGGCACAAGATTGGCGAGGCACATTGTAGGACATGAGTTCGGCGTAAATGTTGACGACTCCTCCGACCACTTCATCTGACTTGATTTCAGCTTCCAGAGCCTCCAACGAAAAGAAGGAACCAGGAGGATACTCGGTCCCTCCACGAATGTTTCCCCCCGTGAGCAAGATGGCATCCACGAGGTGTGCTCGCTGTCGACCACGCCTCACGTTGAGCACTCTTCTACGCACGTGCTGCAGTCTGCATTGTCTAGAATGCCGGGGCCTTCATCGGCAGCGTCTTCAGCACCAGCCTGCCACATATCGATGGTTTTCTCGACGGTACAATTCGTACATGCATAACACAGCATGCCGTCTTTTTGCGAGTGCAACCGAGGCATTGAGGTAGCTTTCGAGGTCAACCAAGTATTCACCGTAGTTCGAATTGCACGTATCAGAATCACTGGCGCTGGCAATGCATCAATGAATCGTCAATTGTGATTTGAGTGTGTGCTCGCTCAATGATGTTCATTGAGATGTATTCAACATGCGTCATGATTTTTACTTCGAATTATTAAATCAATAAATAAATCTATACTGGGGCCTACGTATGCTACTAAAAGCATCATGAGGCTGCAACCAGCCGTAGGACGTGAAAGGGTCAGTACAGTGACGTCATGTGTTGGGTATCATGTGACAAGTTTTTACAGATGACACTCAGTCTGCAGCTACCGTACTCAGTACCAGGTATGTAGCATTGCCTGTCGCCAAGGGTGTCGCCATACGCTATACCCTGCTGTAACGTGTGGCTACTGGCTACTGGCTACTGGCTACTACCGGTAGTCTGCTTTGTTCTCCGTTCTCCTCATGTAGGTCTACTACTTGTACGCTTGTACGACGTTTATACTATCATAATCGGAGTGCGCTGTCATTGTGCAAGATAGTACCAGGTACTAGTAGTACTAGTAGTCGAGTACTCGATTCAGAACAGTGATCCATGATACCATGATCGATAATTCTTTCTAGAGAGAGAGAGAGTAGAGAGTAGGGAAGTCCAAAGAATAATGGTGTCGCTGGTGTTATGCGCGTTGATGCTCGTTTTGACAACTTGGTCGATTGCCCGAGGACAAGGCGTTGATGATTATGATCATGAAGATGATGAACCAGATGCTACATGCAAAGCAGATGGTACCTGCGACAGCAACGAATGCATTGATGAAGATTCACGGTGCTTGTTTTGGGCTCAGGCCGGAGAGTGTGTCAACAACCCCGTGTATATGGCGCGGTCGTGCCAGCAGAGTTGTGAATTGTGCGTTGGAAAGGAGTGGCTGTTGCCATGGGATGTCCACCTGGACTGTGAAGATGCGCATCCTAATTGTGAACGATGGCAAGCAGAAGGAGAGTGCATTAAAAATCCATCCTTTATGAAGAAAACTTGTAAACAGTCATGCAAGATATGCATCAATCGAAATAAGGTGCTCGAGGAGGGTGCGGACGACGATGAAATGTGAGTATGACATGCTTGATCCAACCCTGTGCTGTATTGCCAGATTCAACAACGATTCCACTTCTGACACCCACACACAAATATAGTCTGCGGCACTTTCGATATTCTGAAGCCGATTGGGGGGCGGACCAGAGCCTAGGGACCACCGACGCCGAAAAATCCAAACTGTACGGTCTCGTCGTCGCCATGGATGACTACGCATTCCATAACGTCACGACGTATCCGTTGGCAAAACGCATCCTCTGTATGAACTCACGACCTGATTGTATATCGCGAGCCTTCGACGACGAATGCGAAAACAATCTAGCGTTCATGATGATGGAATGTCCTCTGGCTTGTCGTTTATGCGATAAGCGAGATAGGTACGAACTTTGTAAGGACGTGGAGCCAACGAACCCTTGGGTTCTTGCAGATGGTTTACAGCTTAAGTTGAAGCACCTCCAACGGCAAGGACAACCAGAATTGGTATACGAGGGAAAGGAACCAGATGATCCATGGATACTCAAATGGGATGATTTTCTGTCGTCTCGAGAAGCTGATGACTTATTGGCACTCGCAAAGAGTCTATCATGGAAAGAATCCACTCCAGTTGCTCCAATGGGCCTCAAGGAAGTTCATAATGTACGGCGTCAGAGCAAAAGCGCCTTCAGTGCGGATTGCAACGACGGTGCATACCAAAAGCTTCAGAAAGATCTATTGTCGCTGCTCGACACGGATCTGTCGTACATTGAGCCCTTCGAATTTGTTCACTACCGCAAGATGCAGTCGTTTGGAATGCATCACGATGTACCCTTGCATGATTTGTGGATGCCTGCAGGTCCGCGCGTTCTTAGTATCTTTTTGTGCCTCACGGATGTACCTGACGGTGGTTCCATGGGATTTCCTAATCTGGATTGGCTGATGGTACCACCCAAGAAGGGGCAGCTCCTCGTCTGGTCCAACGTGTTGAACTCGGATCCACGAAAGCGTAATGCGGCGATGATGAGTGAAAGCCTTCCCGTTATTGAGGGCGACAAGTACGGGATACATACATGGGTGAGGTTGTACAATTACAGTCAAGCGGAAGCGATGGGATGTGTATAGTGATGTGCAGAATGAAATTAGCATGATGGCTACGTGTGTTCTTTGTGATGCGTTTTGTGGATCAAAACGAGTATGATAACTCCTTCCTCGCAACCGCTCGACTAGGAAAAGACACATGCAAACAGAAGAATCACTGATGTTCCATTTTTATAGTTTTGTTCGTTTCCTTCAGTAAAAGAAACCAAGAATCTTTCCTCCAGTCTTCTTGCGTCTGGCCTCTTCATGTGTCATAATTCCATACGTGGTAGAAAGGATAATGTGTCCAAATTGCCTGGATGGCAACAAGTTCACAATCCATTTCTCAATTTCAGCATACTCAACATCGAAACGAGGACTAATGACACCGCACTTGTTAAGGCGGCCAGTCAACTCAATAACAATCTTGTTGGAACGGTGATCATCGATAATTTCGAATTCACCAATGTATCCTATTTGCATTGCAGAAGAAAAAGAAAGAAACAAACACGTTCGTTAGTGAGCGAGCATGTGGCATATCATACGGCGAAACAGTTCATGAGTGATATCGAGTTCGTGAGTGTGATAATTGACATGCCTGTCATCATACAACAACTACAGTCTCGGGGGCCTTGAACTGGTAATCGGGTCAACGCTGCGAAACACGGGATGTAACATCCTGCGGCGCTCACGATACTGAAAAGAAAACCCCCATGGTTGGAATGAAAAAGTGCCGAAGTGGTCGTCGAACACTCGAGTGTGTGTATGTGTGTTTGAATTTACGTACCGTGCTGCTGCATACATTGAAGGAACTTAATCACAACCTTTGATGAAGGTCGGATGAGCACCTGTCTGCGACCGCGCTTTTCGGCATTTGAAATTGTCTTGAGACAATCGGCGAGTACTGACATGCGCACCATCTTGCAGAAAGAGAGAGATAGAGAGGAGCAAGTGAGGAAACCAGAGAGATGAAAATGTGAGGCGTCCGTGAGCCCGATTATAACCCAAGAGTGATTTTGTCCGGAGTCACCGGATCGCTGCCAACCACATGCATGCGCAGGTACTGCGCGTGAAAAATGTCGTGCAGGGAAAAAAGTGAAGCCTCTCCACCGGAGTACCACCATGAGACAACTCAACTCAGCTCCTCGTTTTCACATTGAATCTTTCGACTTGATGACTACAACACTGATAAATTCTTGTTTTCTATGCCACAACTCGTTTCAACTCTTCGCTTGCTCGCATTCCAACATGGTGAACCTACCTTGTTTGTCGAAAATTGACCTTGCGGATGTGTGTGGCTCGATGGATACTGCTAGCAGCCAGTTCGAGAGTGTGCGGTGGGCAAAATCTCCTGTAGAGCAATACTGGTTCCCACGTGAGGAGCGAAACCAGACGATTCGAGATTTTTCTTACCTCTTACTTCTGTAAATTAGTACTGGACGACCGTGGGATGAACGTGAAATTGAAACACACACTTTTGCGCCAAGTGAGTGACACGGGGTTTTGACCATGGTGGCGATGTGTGTGGATGATGTTGAAATCAGAGAACGCAGTTGACTTCATTTTTAAATGGACGGCGGTGATGGCATGTATTCTTGTAGGATAGGAGTTGGACGAACATTGTGGTTATCGGCTGAGAATCGTTGCATCGTGTTGTTGGTTGTTGGTCGTAATCGATTGGTTCAAGCCTTGTCGGTGGTCGTTTCGAGCCACCAGTAGTCTCAAGTACCAGATACCCCTCGTTACCATGATATGTTTGTGCTAACTCCTTTCCTCCCCCTCCTCAGTTGTCACATCACCCAACTAATAAATCATGTCTGAATCAAAGCCAGCAGCGAAGAGAAGCCCACGCCTTCACATTGATGGAGCCATCCTTGGTTTCAAGAGAGGTCTCCGCAACCAAAACAACAATGTGTCGCTGATCAAGATCAAGGGCGTTGACGACAAGGCCGGAGCCGAGTTCTATTACGGAAAGAAGGTTGCCTTTATCACCAAGGGAACCACCGCTGACAAATACGGCAACAAGTTCCGCGTCAATTGGGGAAAGGTCTGCCGAGCTCACGGAGCCAATGGAGTTGTTCGTTGCCGATTCAGCAGAAACTTGCCACCACAGGCTATCGGAGGAAAGGTTCGCGTTATGCTTTACCCATCCCGCGTGTAAGGTATTTAAGGAAACTAGGAAATGAATCTCAGGACTGTGATTAGCACTTTTCACCTCGAACCGCTTTCCTGTCCCAATTGTAGTGGCTTCCGAACCAAGTGTGTTGGAAGACCTTGCTTTCCAAGCGCCAAGTGATTGTTGGGAAAGTTGAAATTGCCAGAAGTAGCACAAGCTTGAAATTCGCATTTGGCTCCAAATGGCGTCCATCCTGCAAAGTCGGTACGCGAACAGAAACCCTGCTCTTACCTCCATTTTTCCACCCTAGCCTTCGTATTGGGATCCAGATTCTCGCTCCTTACGATTTGCGTGTTTGAGTATCACCCGTGACGTCGACCTTTATTGTTGATGTTTCTATCGTAAAATCGAATCGTTAGATGCAAGGCTTGCATTTTTATCAGCGACTAAAACCATAGGATCTGCGACTACTCTGAAGTACGCGTTTGTCCATTCATGCAATAACACTAGTACGCTTATGCAGCATACTGCTGATGTTTCTTTCCTTCAACTTTAGTGATAACAACCTTGCCCAGCTCTTCAGCTGGAGCAACAAGTGGTCCTTGGTGAGCAGGCTTGCCCTGGAACCCGAGTTTCTGGAAAAGTCTCATATCATCGTCAAATTCTGGATTGGCCGTTGTGAGCAGTTTATCTCCATTGAAAATGGAGTTGGCGCCAGCCTGGAACATCATGTACTGTTCGGCATCGCTAAATGACAGCCGGCCTGCCGAAAGTCGCACCATGGTGCGAGGCATGACAATGCGGGCGGTGGCGATCATGCGGGCCATATCAAAGGCATCCACTCCCGATAAATCGTCCTTGTCACCAAGGGGAGTACCTTCGACGGCCACTAGGGCGTTAATGGGGACGGATTCTGGGTGCTCGGGAAGGTTCGCAAGCACGTGAAGCAATCCAACCCGGTCACTTTCTTTCTCACCCAATCCCAAGATTCCGCCACAGCAAACACTGATTCCAGCATCACGAACGTTCGCAATAGTCTGCAAACGATCTTCGTAGGTACGAGTCGTAATGACATTTGGGTAGTGTTCAGGACTGGTATCAAGGTTATGATTGTAGGCAGTCAATCCAGCTTCCTTGAGTTGCTTCGCTTGCTGGGCATTCAACATTCCCAGCGTGCAACACACTTCCAAGCCCATCCCGTTGACACCACGAACCATTTCCAATATGTGATTGAAGGCATTCTGCTTGTTACCCAACTCTCTCCACGCTGCCCCCATGCAAAACCGTGTGCTGCCAGCGTCCTTGGCACGCCTAGCGGCTTCGAGGACCTCCTGAACCTTCATGGTTGGCGTGGGCTTGACATGGGTCTTGTGGCGAGTCGATTGAGAACAGTAGGAGCAATCTTCTGTGCAACCTCCCGTCTTGATACTCAACAAGGTGCATTGCTGTACTTCCGACGGGTTCCAGTACATGCGATGAACAGTTGAGGCACGGTACATGAGTTCGTAGAAGGGAAGGCTGTATATCTCAGCAATTTCCTCCTTGGACCAGTTGTTGCGGACGGAAGCCGTGACTCCTCCCATGGTACGGCTTTCCTCTTCGTCATAGAGGGCGTTGCGAACATTGACATCGTTCGGAAGTCGTGAAGGAAGTGGCACTACGTACTTGTCCACGACAACTGCCGCAGGAGAGGTGGAGAATTGACGACCTGCAGACGCCACATTCACTACTTGTTGTGGCGAACCACTAAGACTGATACTTGTGTAACGAAGGAGAGCTTTTGAAGATGCTCGCATGATGCGTGACGACGAAGCAGACATCATGGTCATGTTGATGTGTTGCAGAAATAGGATTTTGTTGGTTTTAGTTTGGGATTCTCGTATCCATGTCGCCTTTTTGGTATTCGTGTACGTGTCCTTTGGAAGACATCACACACTTTTTTCATATGATAGACGCCATCATGCAATCGCGATTTTCCTTCGGATTGGGGCATTGACATGTTGAGTGACAGAATCTGGAATTCAGAATCCTTTATGACCGACCTATTGGCCTCTTCGCTACATCGAATAGAACGGTACCTACAGTACTGGATATTGGACACACTATGAACTTCGAACTGGCAAATGCGTCTACCGCATGCCACGCTGACATGCTACACAACGCGCAAGGCACGAACAGGACTTGTTCTCCGAGCAATTCCTTGTCCTTGGCTAGAATGGAAGCAGTTGCTGAATAGAAGCTGACACTTTTCAACAAATCACGCTTGATTCTCGTCTTCGTCAGGAGCGCATCCGAAATTTTATTCAAGTTGTGAAGTTATGCAATTATATCTGGTCCCAAATCCCTTGACTATGAGCTGATACTTCAAGTTGATCCTCACTCGTCCTCATCAAGCAAAGCTTTTTCTTCGGTAGCAAGATGCGCAGCTTCCCAATCACCAAAGCTTCCCCCGATATCAGCTCGCCGGGCGCGATCCCAACGCAGAATAGCTGCCAAATGTTCGATCGTGTCCGTGACATCACTGCAACTCAATTGAAGCAACGGCTGGGAATTCTCCCCATCCTCATCGTTCTCGTAGAAATGAATATGCTGCGCTTCGCCGTCGTCAATGTGGCATTCGACACGATCGATACGGTATAGTGGAATCTCAACGTATAGTTTCGTCCCCATCAACGACTGATACCTCTCCCATTCCACCGCCTCGTCGTGTTCGTCGCTGCAGCGGGAAGACACAGAATTGGAAATCAACTGCAAGATGGGTCCAAAGGATCGATCCAAGATATGGAGGGTCGCATATTGGAGGGATATGGATCGTGAGGTGGATCGAAACCAGGCCACTTTTTTTCCTTGGAGAGATTGCAACGCGAGTCGCGCCAAGTATTCATCGTCACTTTCATGGCAGGGGCAGATGAATCCGAAAAAAGACAGACGACCCAGCGGTCCTAGGCTCATGGTACAATCCTGGCATAAAGGAACAAGGATTAGATTGTCACAACACGCACGAGGTTTATCGTACAGTACGAGTATAGCAAATGAATCTGAATGGTGCGCGTCTCCTTTCAGCTGCGAGTTCGGAGGGAGCTGGCGCATGCATATTGGTTGGTCTGGCTGTCATTTTTGTGCTTGCTGCATCGCCTTGTCCGACTCTTTCTTCGGAATTTCGAAGGTGTTTTTAGTATGACACTCCACGAGTACTTGTACCACAAGATCATTGAGCATAGCAGCATAAACCATAAACTATTCGTGGGAATAAACAGAACGCAGACCCTACGTAACCATTTACTGCGTTTTCGTCTATTCATGAATGAATATAGCGCTAAGAAATCGTCAACGGTCGCTTTCGTATTTGCCTGTCGTACGGGAGTCTTGATAACGATCCCAGTCTGAGAGACCTGTCCGAATTTCCATTTGACAATCTCGCTGCTGTTGGACGGCATCGACGACAACAATAGCTCCAGTTGATAGCGTCATCTCCCTTTCTTCTCTAGTTTCATTCTACCTCGGTACGTATTGTCATCGTTTACGTCCATGAATCGAAGTAGAATATAAGTTGGAAGACCCTTCATGGGAGGATTGTTCTGGAGACTCGTTCAACGGACAGGCCGGCGCGTCTACGTCTCGTAAATTGCCCGCTCCGAATTCTTGTTGCATCTATTGCTTAGGCATTTCGTTTGTCTCACCTGCACTCTCCTCCATTCGAACAGACCATGACAGATTCTGCACAGCCCCGCCCACTACAAGTAGGCGCCAAAGGGCATTACATTGTGCGAATGCTAATGGTAGGGGATTCCTCTTGTGGAAAAACTTCGCTAGTGCTTCGTTTTGATCAAAATGTTTTTTCTACAAAGTTTGTTACTACAATTGGTGTTGACTACAGAGATAAGGTGGTCAAGGTGAGTTGACGAGTCAGCGATCGACAAAGGGCACTCTTCTATCTTTTGCAACTCTAACGGATGCGTGACACAGGTTGAAGGTGCCCCAATGCGTCTGCAACTTTGGGACACTGCTGGGCAGGAGCGCTTCCGATCCTTAACGTCAAACTTCTTTGGACGGGCGGATGGCTTGGTTCTCTGCTATGACATATCAAACCGACCGTCATTTGATCATGTCATTGGGTGGATGCGTGACATCAAAACGAGAGCTCCCCCCGATTGCGACATCGTCGTTTGTGGAAATAAGTCTGATCTTGACAATGATCGTGTGGTGCAATACGAAGAAGGAAAACAGTTAGCAGAAGAATATGGTGTGCAGTTCTTTGAGACCTCGGCGCTGACTGGACATAATGTTGAGAGTATGTTTATGGCTTTGGCAACGATTATTAAGCACAAGAGAATTGATGAGTTTGAAGGTGGTTCGGCGGCGGCGAACACCTCGGACAATGCAAGTCATACCGAGAAGTCCGTCAACCTTTCCGGCGCCGGAAATGCCGACGGTGCCCAGAAGGGTCCTCTTTCGCAATGCTGTTAGGTGGATATTTTGCATTACATTTACGTATTGTTTCGTTGGTGTGTACACGTCGTTTCTGAAAATAGAAAAGAATAAGTGATTCTCTGCTCGTCTCTCATAAAACCTCGTAGCGGGAAGATTGCGATTCAAAGAAGCCTGAGCCAGAATTAAAGTGATGCGCTATTCGTTATTTTACATATGGGCACCACTTTAGAACCCGAGATCAACCCAGGAGCTCGGAAGAAAATCAATCGCATCCCTAGCACATCGTTCATGATGATGATATAGGTAAAAGGCGTGACAAACATGGGAGTTGCTTCAGTGCTTATTCGAACTGTGAAAACAGAAGAAAATTTGGTTAGCAATGTGCTTCTGCCGACGGAAGGGTGTGATTATATTGTACCCTCGGTGCATACAGTACAGTACTCCGAGTATGAACTACAAAGACAGACACACTTACAGGGGCCATCGGTTCACCATTGTAGTGGGAAACAAGTCCGGTGAGGAGTGGGACGGATCCCTCCACCTTCTGTTCGGCCAAGAATCCCAAGATACCAATTTGAGCAAGACGTCCATTGTTGAGTTCAGACACAAGACCGCGCTCCTTGGCCTCGGCAGACTTATTCTTGGAAAAGCCAAATGGGTCTGATTTTGCGTTGGATAGGGAACGAGAGTTAGGTATCCTGTACCGACGAGTGGCGTGAAACGAAAAGGGAAGTGATAGAGCGCAATCCGAGACTTACCGAAAAGGTTCAAAGGGACTGGGTGAGGAATAAGCTCACTGTGATCGGAGAAGTTAGGGTAAGCACCTGGCTTTCCTCCACGCATGTAGTGGGTTCCAGCCGCCTCGGAGAACCATTCCAAGAAGCCGATGAAGAGAATGATTTGCCACTTTGCTGCGTCAGTGAGAGCATCCCATTGCTCTGGTGGAGAACCAGCATCCCATGGGAATGGAGATCCATCGAAGGACGTGGGCCATGGAAAGTGGATTCCATTCGATTGGACAATGTAACCAACAAAGGCAGCCATGGCCATACGGCCGTGCTTGATCTCGGAGTGACGCAAGAAAGCAATGGATTGATCGTTTGTGTTACCCCAGATGCTGATGGAAGAAAGTTCTAGAGGATCGTAGAACTGCATTCAAATTAAGTGAGCGGATAGGTGCTCACAATTTTCAGTTGGACAACGAAAAACTGCCTTACCTTCAAGACAGGGTTGGACTTCTCGGCGAGGGCCTTAAGATCATCTATGGCGGCAGCATTGGCGGTGGAGACACGACCAGTCTGGGCAGGAGCGAACGCAGCGGCAGAGCCGATAAGTAGGGAGAGGGCAGCGATCTTCATGGTGTCTTTTTCCTACTGTAGAGATTTAATCCAGAGCGAAGTTGAATTTGTTTCTTACTACATGTATTTCATACCCTATAGATACACGGATTCCATCGCGGTATACCGGGTACCGTGTGCGTTTCTTGAAGCTGAAGATCGCGAGATTTTGTCAAGGTGTCAATTCCTTTGTGTCATATTTTCTGTCTACCTTTTGTGGGGATGGAATAGTGTCCGTGTCAAAACTATAATTTGTTTCGTCGAAAGTTGAAACCGTTCGCTTGTCCGGTGACAGATTCAGGACTGGCGGCGGGCGGCGGGCGGCTGCAGTGCTGAGCATCAACTCAGCAGCCCGACTGTCACAATCCAGTGCACCAACAGTGACTCTTGCATGACAATTTGTTGGGCATGGCATCAACAACCGAAGAGCCAACGCCAGAAGCCCCGCCGGTGGAAGAACCTGTAAGTCAGGTAGGATTCGTCATCACAAGCGTTTCGAATCCATGATTATGATATCACGCAACTGACTCGCAATTCAACAACAGGCAAAGAGCAAGAGGTCACCGTCCGACTTTCTCAAGTCAGTCTTGGGTCGACCTGTTCGAGTCAAGCTCAATTCAGGCATTGAATATAGAGGTGAGTGGATGGAAGCTACCAGGAGGTGACATAATTGAATGTGGATGTTCGGTGCCTCACCCACGTTTGTTGTAGGTGTCTTGGCATGCCTAGATGGATACATGAACATTGCCATGGAGCAAACGGAGGAGTTCGTTGAAGGTCAATTAAAAGCCAAATATGGGGATTGCTTCATTCGTGGGAATAACGGTACGCCTTCCTATGATAGTGGATCAGAACATGCTCGTATTTGCCATGGTTTCCGTGTCTCATCCCATTTCACTTTCAGTGTTGTACATTTCAACGCCCAAGAAAACATAACGTAGTTATAGAATCTATTTTTTCAGTCATGATACATGCAGCTTCTTCATTGATACTTTTCCCTCATGCATTTGGACAACTCGACCGTAATTGCTCTGCATTGGGCTTTCAGTTTTTTATTGTTATTCACCGCCGCCTGGGCTCGCAAGTGGTGATGTCGAATATCCTCCTCAATCAGCTCGTTTCCAAAGCAAAAAGTTTCCGCCCACGACCCGCACAGCGCCTTCGCTCCATCGGGCGTACCATAGTAGGCATTGGCTTGCCTAGCACAGTATTGAAAGGCGAGACATCTCTTTTCCTCCAGTTCCTCAACCAAGCAGTCCTCTCCAAGCTTGCCGTACAAGTAATGGCACTTTTCGCGTTTGGTTGAGAGCGTTGTGCAACTCATAATGACGAAATTTGCCACTTATCAGTTGCTTGGCGTTGTGATGATGGCGTTTGCCCAGTGTTCACCGAAAGCATTTGAACTGGGTGCCTGTACTTGTACCAGGTACACCCTGTTCCACCGTACTTGTACTCCACAGGTGCAAATACGTACATAATCGCATCATGATGACAGAAAGATGAGGTCTCGCAAGCATAAACATTTTCACGCACTCGAGAACGTTGTAGAACACGTTGTTGGCGTGATAGTTTCTTTAAAGCACTCTTTAACTTCAGAATCGTGCGTATTCTTTTGCGAGAGAAACGTTTTCATGAGATTTTGTCAAAGGGCGGGGGTCTCGAAATTCCAAGTTCGAACTCTGACGATCATTAAACATCACCGCGCCATAATTTATTATTTGAATTGGTGGCAGTCACAGAATGCGGGATTTACTATTTCGAAGTGGATGAGCAATTCGCAGGTGACAAGCAGCCAACATGGACGATCTCCTTGCGTTAATGGGAAACGATCAGCCCGATGAGGTTGAACAAAATCCGACACCTCGACGAAAGGAAGTTTCGGAAGCGGTGGTCATCACAAAGTCGAGGATCACTTCCTCTGTGTCAAGTCTACATGTGATTGTGACTCCGTCTTCCTCTTCGTCGTCTCGTGCTGAAGCCAGCATCGATGCCAAACTTGGGATACGAATGTTCAAACGTAAGATCGGGTCCATTGATCTCTTAGATCTGGTTTCTACGAATGCATACCATTCACCAGCTGTTTTGGTTAAGATGACGACAGCAAACCTGAATCAACTGCTGCAAGATCCCTCGCCTGTGATCGATGCAGCGACCGTGACTGGGCGAACGAATCTACTCACCATTGGGATTGTATTCACAAACAGTGGTACCAAGATTTCAAAAACTGGAAGAGCCTTTTCTATTTTGGAGATTGGAAACCTTGCAACCGGACCAATCGTGACGGTCTTCTTGTTTGGTGATGTTTACAGCAAGGTCAGCAATCTCTGTAACCCGGGCGCCGTTGTTGCCCTACTGAATCCCAGCATTGTTCCACCCAATCCAAACTCCAACGGAAAGGACAATGTACTCTCGCTTTCAGTAGGAGACCAACGTCAACTCCTGCTCGTGGCACAAGCGATGGACTACGGCATTTGTAAGGGGACGTCGAAAGCGAAACGACATGACGGAAGATTAGCTGAATTTCCTTGCAAGTGCCACGTCGATACTCGGATTGGCCCCTACTGCTCAAAGCATTCTCAACAAGGAAAAGTCAGCGGAAAGACAGCAAAAGATCAAAGTTTTATCCAGAAAACGAGGCAGGAAATCCCAAAGCAGCCTACCCTAGCAGATCTACTGAATCGAGATCGCAACATTATGACCATCCCCAATAACAACAATCTATTGCTACAACCACCACCCAAGAACCCCTTCCTAGCGAAGGCACCGAAGAATATGGTGAAAGGGAAAGTATTGCAAACAAAGATCGAAACCCCACCACGGAAGAATCCCTACCAAAAGACCAAGGTCAACGCATCAGTGCTTGGGACTCGAGGTGTCGCAACTCGCCCAGCTTGCCCGAAAGCACAACCTCTCACTGGAAACTGGTTACAGGATGGCAAAAAGACTTTGTCCGGCCACAAGCGTACACTCAATAGACTGGGCACTTCTGGGTTTGATGGTGGTGTGAGGGTCCCCCAGCCCCATCCCATGTTTCGAGTCGCTGAACCATCGCGTCTTCACGTTCAAACAGGGACCGAAAATGTCCAAGACCGCAAGAACGCACTGCTAGAACGTCAAAAGTCTCTTTCGTCGGTGTTGCAAGAAATCACCAACCAACCGCCATCGTTGGCAGATAGGCTCAAAGCCAATCAGCCGAAGAAGGCACTTCCTGGTCCCACCGGGTTCTTCGCCGAGCTTCAAGTCGATGTGAATGCCGTATTGAATGCCAGAAGTCGTTTCGAAACCGAAGCCAAGGCGGACGAATATGCTCGAAGCAGGAAGGTGGTTTCGGAACTGGAAAAATCAGAAGAGAGGGAGTTGCAGAAAGTAGCAAAAAAGTCTGAGAATCATAAGTCAATGGCCAAGGTTCGACGGGAGTGGCTTTGTGTCAACTGTAAACGAACAAGTGGAATAGATCCCAAAATGTGTAAGCGCTTGGGACACACCGTCAAGTTTACGCGCCACATTGAGGAGACCAAGACGCTCACAGAACAAAGATTGCAGCTTCAGGATAAGAGTGTCGAAGACGGAGGGATCACACTAGGCGCTGGTGTCGAGTGGACCAAATTTATTCATAAGTAATTGTTACATTATGACGTGCCAGTGTCTACTTGCTGCGTGCGACGCTGCGCTCGTCTTGCCAGTTTTCTCGCTCTCTTTAACTCCGCCGGGGACATTTCTGACTCTTCCTTCAAAAAATTTCCTTCCGCGTCCACCAAGTCATTTGCAGATGTTGTTTCATTCGTCTCAGGTTCGTCGAGCGCAATATCTGGAGTTTCGATTCAGCTTTCTCGCGGTCGTCGGACGTCACCTTGGGCTTATTTCGGCGGCGTTTCGAGGCCCTCTCAAGGTGAGCATCGGCTGAGGCTTTCTCGTCAGCGAAACGTTGGTCCGATTGCAGGCTCACCGTGATGCGCTTTTTCTCTCGGTCAATCTCCACAACTCGAGGGTTGACCTCGTCTCCGATCTTCAAGACGTCCTCAGGAGTCTTGACAAAGTCATCCTGCACACGTGAGACATGGCAGAACACCTCAGAATGACAATTAATGTCGATAAAAACGCCAAAGGGTTTGATGTAGACAACTTTTCCAGGATACCGCTGTCCAACAACAAAATCTGTAACCGGTTTGCGGCCAATACATCGCCGAGCTTTTCCCTCTGATTTGGATTTCTTCTCCTCCTCTGCGGCTTTAACTTCGTTACTGGTCTCATTGACTTGGTTGGGTTCCTTGGTGCGTTTGTCGGTATCAAGAAGCCCCTTTCTTCGGCGCCCTCGCTGGCGTTTATTCAATGGCTCGTTCACGTCATCGTCGTCAGAGACATCGCTATCACCGCTATCGCTGTCTGAATTCTTCTTTTCTTTGCTCTCGTCGTTAGTCGCAACCTTGGCTTTCAGAATTAGTGGCTTCTCTGCGATGGACTCTTTGTTTGTGATGGACTTTGACGTCGTGTCGGGAGTATCCGGAGACGTTGCTGATTCGGTTGGGGTTTGTGAGACCTTGTGGTCGAAAGTGATCGGTTCTGCAACAAGGACTGGTTCGTCAGCCAATCTTGATGCGCTGGGGTTCTTGACGGAACCTTTTGGCCCCTTTGAGGGTTGATTGGAACTCGCGTTCGTCTCGAGACGTGTTGGCGCACTACTCTTTGGATTTTTTCCTTTCGTCGACACTTGTTGCTGTGGTAACATTTCCACTTTCTCCTGATTGTCTTTCTTGGTAGAAAGATGTTGTACAGGTGGCGTGGCATGCATGGGTTTGGGATGAGAGTTTTTGTCAGTTCTCTGCTTCTTACTCGGCTGATTGACTGAGAATAATTTCTTGCGTTCCTCAAGTTTCTGAAGTTCAGTCAGAACCTTCTCCTTGATAGCATCATCCTCAGTTTGTTCCAGTTTTCGTTTCAGGTGTTTTGGCTTCTTGAAAGTCTTCTTCGGTTCGTCAACCTTTTTCTTTGTGACAAACTTGGCCTTGGTGTGATTCTTTCCCTTTGGAATGACTTTGGACCGGGTAGGTGCACTGCCTGCAGAGTTACTTTTCTTGAACGGTGGTCGTGTCGTAGATTCACCGTTCCTGTGCGGATCTTTCGTCTTGAATGCGGACTTTTTTATTTCTTTCGCCTCCTGTGATGCTCTACCTGCATCGCCCTGCTTTTCCATGCGCTCCAAGCGCCGACGCTCCTTTGCCGCCTTACCTCCCATGGTGACAAAGATACGTCCAAAAAATGTAGGACAAAATCTTGCTGCGTTCATCAATTTTTTTGACTGGCGGATGGGACTGGCGGATGAGGGCCAGGCGCTATAACAAAAAGAAGCGGTTCCATTTTTCACTCTGCCACAGGAAACCAGATAACAACCGAACCCCATTGGGCGTTCACCATGACAACCGGAACAGTCTGATAGTCCATTCATGACTTGGCTATAAAATGGCGTAACTTGTTGACAAATAGCGCTTCAATAGCAATAACCACGAAAGTTCAGAGCTCACAATTGCCACGATGAGTGATCAGAACAGAGAGGAACTGAAACAGCGACTACTACAACAGATTCGCGACGAAGAACGTTTGATTCGAATCTATACCGCTGACCTTGAGGTGACACGGTCTCGTCAGCGTCCTCGCGTTTGGGGAGGATCCGAATCATCATCACTCGCATCACTGATTGTTGAATCGGACGATCCGGAGGATGATTGGTTGGCGGCTTTGGATGCACTCCAGTCTCGCGATACAAGTGGGACCGTGACCCTGGACAAACGTTGGCACGACGATCCTCATATCTTTCGGATGCTTCCCCTCATTAGTGGTATTGTGTTGGATGAAACCAAACCAGTTGGGACGATGCGAATTCAGGGCGATTCGAAGTATCGATCCTTTTTCTTTCGAGGATATACAAATGACTCTAATGTACGGGTTGACTTTGAAATGACGTTGGAAGTGGAGTTTGGAACATCAGCTAGGGTGTCCAATATCGATCTGTTGTTATCAAACTACAAAGATGAAGAAGAACTGCAAGATATTATCCAAGTCGCCAAAGAATCTCGAAACGTCCCACTGCTGTTTCGTCAACTAGTAAGTTGGGCCAAATTTCACGATCGCCGCCACAATGCTATGGCTTTGTTTCTAGAACGAAGTGAGAATCTAGTGAAAGTCAAGACTTCCGTGATTCGAGTACAGTGGAGCTCGGATTCGTATTTGGACATTTGTTGGCGGTGGCAGGTGAGCTGGGCCACAAGCGGCAAGGAGGTACTTGAGATCCGAAACTGCCGCGTCGCCAGAGAACAGCAAACTTTGGCCGCAGCAGTGACGCGCTCAAATGGGCTGAAGAACTTAATGCAATGTGTTGGCGGAGATTGTGAGAAGGCACTCGATATCATTCTTCAAGTCGTTGTGGTCCCTACATCATCATGAAACAGTAAATTGGCATTTGTGGGCTAAGACGATGTTGACGACCGCATTGAGGATAGCATTGACTAGAACGAGTGCGGTTGTGAAAGAGACAGCAGTTGTGATGACAGCTGGCCAATACACCAATCCTTGTACATGCACCAATCATACTACTGGTATGCGAAGTCATAGTGTTCCCTTCCGGAGTCCCACGCGTCTTCGCGTCATCTGTGATGTTACTGTTCTGGTGAGGTTGCGTGACGACCGCCCTTCCGGCGATAAGTGTACTGGAGTTACATGTGTTTTTGGCTAAATTATAATGCCCGAACGGGCCGAACTCAACGCTCGAAAAGTAGTAGTTCTATACAGCCATGTGTATTTGTATTTATGCACTCGTGGTGTCTTCGTATGCGCTTAGGGGTGACCTTTCGAATTTGATCAACGACAACTTCGTATGGAAAGTATGTAAGTCTTGGAAACATTTTGATGGCAAGTACTCTCAAGCATTCATGTGACTTTGTGCGAATTCGGCTTCCCGCTTCATAGCCAAAATAGTGTACTCGGAGTACACGAGTATTGCGTTTTTGATGTATGCAGTACTGTATGATGGTTGAGCATGCGCATGCATATAGCATATGCTAACTCTTGGCTTCCAAAAATTTCCACGGGGACAACCACGAGCAGCATCTCTATAGAATTGCATTTCCTGTAGCTCCTGTTACTGATTCTAATCCCTCTTCACATCTCTATTACTTCCCTTGAGTCCATTGCATTTGCTTTGAAAGAGAAAGCATCGTATTGCATGCCTGTCGGAACGAAGAACCCTCAATCGGGCTCAGCCTCTAGTTCCTCATCTGGGACAAGTCCTCTTCGTATGAAAAACAAGAAAGCATTGCCACCTCTTTTCTGGTACATGGAAATTGGTGACTGGGAAAAGGCGACCGATCGCGCCCAACGACATCCCCGGGAAGTTAAGACATGGACCACTTTGCGCACGAAATCAATGGCAGATGCCAAGGTTTCTGGGACGAAGCGTTTGGCCTTGCATCATGCGTGTTTCAAATTGCGTTCAGTCGTTCCCAATGCTCGCACTTCGACGTCTGAGGATTCATTCGTTGAAGTTTGCAAATTCATTATGTTACTGATTTCCTTATACCCTGAAGCAGCGGGAGTTAGGGAGTCGAGACATGGTTGTTTACCATTGCATTTGGCTGCATTTGCCTCGTGTGCACCCAGGGGTAATGATGAAAGTCTACCCACCCCCACCACGCCGACGAATACTACTCCCGTTAAGTCACCAAGCGCTGGTATACCACGACCACATGCGATCAGTCAGAGGACGGCCTCGGAAGGTACAACGGGCTCTGCCCATACAAATATGACTGAGATATTTATGCAGGAAAATTATGCTGCCTCGCAAACGGCTCATATGGACTTTTCTCAGAAACGCGATACGTCAACATCAAGCGTGTCTCCTATTCAACCAAGCATTGGAGTCTCCATGAATTCAACCGTACTAATTTCTGCAAAACGGGAGAAAATGGCAGTCAAAGTAATCAACGCGCTACTTGATGCTTATCCTAAAGCGATTCGAGTGGATTCCGAAGGTGGTCGACTGCCGCTTCACACTGCCTGTGCCGGACGTGCTACACCTCGTGTCATTACCACATTGCTTACAGCATATCCGGCTGCTGCGAGACACCGAAACAAGGACGGTTTTCTGCCGCTTCACCTTGCAGCCCATTGGGGAGTAAGTCACCCTAATGTTGCTATTGCACTGCTTAAATCATATCCAGATTCAACGCTGGGGCGCAATCGATGGGAACGAACACCCTTGGAAGAGGCTCTCTGCATGGCAGGCGAAAATGGAAGACCACACCAAGCGGCCTTGGTCTGCGCTTTGCGCAAGCACCCTTCCTATTGGACGCGTACACCGGATGAGGTGTTACGCTCTGAATTCGTAAGCGAACGATCTGACGGCCCCACAAGCGTTGACATCGATGATAGTTTGCCCGACGATGACACGTCGTGTGAGGGAGAGGAAATCCATCATGGCTCTGCGGGTCATCTGAAATTGACTGCGTAAGTTTTCCTGCTTGTGCTGGGAATGCACATGTGTTTCTCATTGAATTCACCGAATTTTGTACACAGAGAGAAAAGCAAAGAAGGCAGTGGGTTTTGGTCAGACTCCCGCCGCTGAAATCCAGAAAACCGAGTGACCTTGCATTGCATCACGTCTTGAGTCTACCAACGTTGATTAAAAACCAGAACTGGAACGCAGTTCGTGATCGAGTTGCCCACTATCCACAGGAAGCAGGTGAACAAATCCAAGCGATGACAAGAGGAGGATTCATGTCCACTGCAGGCTTCACTCCGTTGCACTACGCTTGCGAACGCCGTCCTCCGGTAGAAGTAGTGGAGGCTCTCATTACGGCATGGCCTGATTCTGTCACCGCGCGAGTTCAACCAGGCGGTGCCCTTCCACTTCACGTGGCGTGCACTTGGCACGCGTCGGACAGTGTGGTTAGAGTCCTAACTCATGCAGAGCCAGCAGCGTGTCGCATCCCAGACGACCTTGGAAACATCCCATTGCACTGTGCCGCTTTCTCCGGCGCAGATATTCATGTTCTGGATATTCTCCTGAGAGTCTACCCGAAGTCAGCCTTGGCTCGAAACCACCAAGGAAGCTTAGCAGGAGATATCATCAAGCGCCTCCGTCATGACAACAGGAAGATCGCCATGGAACGCGTGAAGGCGGCAACGGATTCCGTTGTCACGTTTCAGCACCAACGTAATCGTTCGAATGGGTCGTGTAGCGCGGTGGCGCAGCGTGCCATGGAACTGAACACCTTGTAAGTAAAATCGTGACTCGGTTCGATTTTCAATTTCGTGGGAAACTAATTTTCTTGTCCACGTGTCTTGCAGGACTGAAAATGTGAAATTAACACCGGACAGTCAACAAATCTTGACGGATGCCGACGAGGGAGCGGATGGTGAACTGGATGGTGGAATCGAGGTGACCTACGAATCGGACGACAAAGAGGAATTGGTATGGATATAAAGGACACGCAACTGGCCAGCAAAGCTGGGCTATAACATAGTTGCCCCTGGGCGATGGAAGAAACGCATCTTGAATAACAACGCAGTTTCAACTGACGTATAGAGTGAACCGATTTTCCAACGTAAAACTGGTCGTGGTTGTGCCGTCCGTTCATCGAACAATGAAAAACTCAGTTATAGGTAGTGCTGGGCTTCGAACACAATTCAACAAGTTCGATTACTCGGAGTTGCCTTCAACCACACAGCACAAGGGGCGATCACCATGTTTGCCTCCTCTGAATTGCACAAGCTCATTGCTAGCAAGCAGTGGGCAGAAGCGCATGAACGAATTGCAACGCACAAAGCTGAAGCATTCAAGATTCTGAACTGCGATTCTCTCACCGACGATATTCGCAGGAAGATCAAAGCGTACCCGCTTCATAATGCGTGCTTCCTCCAAGCTCCAGGATATATCATCACGGCTTTGGTAGAGGCCTTTCCCGGCGCAGTCAAGCTTCCCGACACTGGCTACAGACGTCTACCCATTCATCACGCTATTCTTGGCAAGGGATATCCAGAGACTGTGGCTGAACTTCTTGAGAAATACCCTGAGTCTGCTATGGTGCAGGACTGCCTTGGACGCCTGCCTCTCCACTATGCCATGTTCTGCAAAATGCCCATTCATGTTGTTGAGCTAATTATCCGCGCATATCCTGCGGGTGTGAAGGTCCAAGATATCAAAGGATGGACTCCTCTCCATATAGCTGGGGCAGTCGCAGTTCCGCTTCCTCTGGTCCGAAGCGCAGTCTTCGCCTGTCCAGAAGTTTTGGAAAAGGTCGATATTCACACATTCTGCCCCCGTGATTTTTTCATTGTCCATGACACTGTTACAAGAGATGTCATCGATTTCCTCGTGCTTTCCACCCCTAAGCAGATTGAGATGATGCGCGATGTCAAGTCCCTTTACAAGCAAATGATGAAAAGGGGTGACTCTGCCCCCGCTACAGGGCATCACCAATCCACCCATCCTCTTGACGAATCACGCAATGTTGCTGGCAAGATCTGAGTATGCTGTCATCATTGTCAATTTCCAGGCGGTGTCACGTCGCTCCTTTTGAGTGCAAATCTGTTATTCAAATGGCATAATATTTTAAGCTGAAAGCTACAAAAAAGTAATCACATACTTCTTGCTTACTAGTTCCACGCATTAAACTACGTAGCGACCGATCGATGGTCGCTTGGCTGGCTTTCCCAGTTTATCGTGGACCATCGAACGGTAGTTTGCCAACAAGCGGTGGACTTCCGGTTTGTTGACAGCTTGATGAGACTCCATACACTTCTCTACCGAAGTCCCTTTGTTGGTTTGGATAATGGAAGCTTCTGGGTATGCTTTGAGGATGCATTCAATAACCTTAGTGGATGCACCGACGGAGCACGCCACATGCAATGGCAACCATCCCCTCCTATCTGTCCCCCGAGCAGAATCAGGACTTCTACTAACGAGCAAGTCTATCAGGTCATTTTCTGCACCATTCGAAAGCGCATAATGCAACGGCAGTCGTCCTAACGTATCCGGCACCAAGCTCGCTTGTACGTAGCTTTCCAGCAGAAACATGACAACTTTAAGGTTTGCATGCTTACGGCAAGCAATGTGCAGTGGTAAACGCTCATACGCCGACTCTGGCAGTCGCAAGCATTCCGGGTATGCCTTGACAATGGATTCAATCAATGCAAAGGGTGCATCGTTGTTGGCACACGCCTCGTGAATTGGCAGGACTGTCGAAAGCTTGACACCCTCGAAAAACCCCGGTCGGGTCGAGTACATACGCGACAGCTCCTTTTTACTCTCAAGGAGCATAAGTGCATGATCCCATTGCTCAGATGTTATTGCTTGTGATAGTGCCGATGATGGCATGGTGGAGGTAAACATATTTGAGGCTTGGATGATCAGGGTGGTGGAAGGCGATGGCCTAAAGGGTATTGCTTGCAGTAGTGCCGCAACGCGCTTGTCACCGATCGTGGCAATGAATGAAGTAGTACATACATGTAGCTTGTAGCCTGTAGTATGTAGTATGAGAAAGTGGCATAAAACAGTAGGAAAAACGAGAAAACGAATCATTTCATGATGCCTCGGTTTTCGAGGGAGGCGGTCATTCTCATAGATAGTATTTATTTTGAAAGCATTTTTCGTTTACTGTATGACGGGGAGCCCGTCTAGGCAGTAGGCAGCACCATGTACTAGTAGTCACTTTCCATGGTACAGAAGTACTGGTACCTGGTACCAAGTACGTAACATTACAGTGAAGTATGGTACTACCCGTAGATCTACGGTAGTACCGGTCCAAGGCCGTTGAAGTGTGGCGAATACTATGTACCTGGTATTTGGTACTCTCTACGACGTAGAGAGCAGAATAGAGAGAGAGAGAGAGAGCGAGAGTGATCTCAGTGATGATCTTAGCGTATGTTGATGACCTGGTAGAAAGTACAAATAATCCTGAATACGATACTAGAGTAGAGTATGACATACACGTACCTACGGACTTATGCCCCTTCGTATGATATCTCTCATGTACTAGCTCCAATGCGGCGGTTCGAGTGCACACGGGTGAACGAAAATCCGTGCCTGTTTTTTGAATACTCACAGTCGTAGCTCCTAGTAGTAATTTTACGTCTTACTGTTAGATGTTCGAATATGCTCGGAGTACAAAAATCATCGCTCATCGTAATTCCATCTTGCGTGACCATGGCCCATTGCACGGCAAGAACCATAACTCTACCTTCCATCCCGGTGATGCATTAACATGTTGGATACATGGCTAGCAGCCAATACAAGAAAATGAAGTAACGGTAGAGATGAGACCGCATTTTCCAAATGATGATGATTCTCCACTCGTGCCGAACTGCCGCTTTCCACATGCTTGTTGTCAAGAACTACCAGCACCAACCAGCAGCATTGGAACATTTGCGTGGATGAATTGATGAGGAACCTCCGGAAAACAACGCTGGTAACGACATCACAGAGCTCGTTCTTCATTGCGAGGCTCACGTCATCGTGACCGAGACACAACAACTAGTGAGGATCAGGATCCAATGCTGCCACTTGTCATCCGATGATACAAAAGAATCCACGTCATTGCAGACTGGGGTCAGGTTTGAAGCCGAAGCACTGATGCATTTCGTTGTTCGGTTGGTCTTAACTAAAGCTTGAATGTGACGATTGGTCAGAAGGTTCCTTTTGCGGCCATGTTATGGTTCACTTTATAATGAGAGATGATTGGGGGGAAGATTGATTGTGGTTCCTATCGGATGGAAGGTTGCGGGTCAATTAAGGCAGTCACCTACTGCCAAATCAATATTCATTGGTCACACTTGGAATTCTATTGAGAAGCCATCTTGGTATTGAGACAGATGAGACATTTGGTTACCATTACTATACTATGGCCATGTGGTGTGTTGGCATTGACGTCCAGATCGGACTCTGGTGGACCGACGGCGGTGAACAACTTATAAATTGGTATCAATCTGGCTCAGGATATGGCTCCTCTAGACTTGCTGTGCTTTGGGCATTTCGGATGACAGTCAGATCCTGTGTGTGAGCTGCGCTTTGGTCGCAACGTCGTTTCCACGTTGTTTGCGACAGCACGAAAGGACAATTTTCTATTTTGCTCTGTTCGGTGAGCAAATTGACTTCTGGAGTACTAGGTAGTGATGAACAGTAGTAGAGCTCTATTCAAAGTACATTGTGCTTGGCATTGCATAATGGGGGAGGGTTCACACAGAGCAACACATACTTTGTCTCGTCCTACGCGATGTGATTATTGTGGTTGACACAGCAGGAATACCAGCTATTTTCGTTGTATGTTGTCCCGCTAAAACCTGGTTTGCACCAAGTTTATCGTACAAGCAATAGAGACTAAAGTGAATTTGTGTACAATACGCTCACCTGAATGATCTGGACTCCATGCCATGAGGGTCGGATGTGGCAGGCGGCAGGAGCGATCATCGGAACGCAAGAAGGTACTGAAATGGATTTTCACAATTTGTACATTTTGTACCAGCAGCTACTTCACGAGGAATTTTTTTGTTGTGAAAAACCGTGTGCACTCGAACCGCCGCCTTGGAGGTCGTACTACTTGTACCGTACATATGATATCCTACTCCTTTTTTTATTTGCTTTGTGCGTGCGTGTGTGTGTGCGTGTTTGCGTGTGTGTGTGTTACAGAGTATGACCACTCTGGGGTACTGTTGCACTGTTACGTGGAATACATGTACTACAGGTCTACAGTACATAAATGGACGGTAATTTATGTTGAAACGACAGTGTGTTACGTTACTGAAGTACAATAC
>JAKSYS010000641.1:0-36186 GCA_022925895.1 Fragilaria crotonensis | reverse complement strand
CGTGTTAGGAATCTACCGTCACTCTGTCACACTGTCTCTCGTATTACTGTAAGGTTAAACACCATACGGTAATACAATAGACAGTCCATTATTTTCTTAGTCTGTCCGTGACCCGTTCCCGTAGAATGCTACGGATCAGAACCTGGTACTACCGGTCTGCAACACAAAACTATTTGAATTTACTTCCTATGTAATTCAAATCATGAGTGTTATTGATACTTCAACAACACTCTTTTACTATGGACAACACTTCCCAAACACCACTCAGGAAGTGGGACTAAGACAACACTTCATTTGTGAGACTCCAACTAATGTTGCAAGTCTCACCTTCATTTCATCCCAATTCATCTTATAATTTCCACAAACCAAAAACAGTAAAGGCCTTTACTACTTAGTTTCTACATTTCTACATCCTTGTATCAACAAATCTACCGCCATGGTGTATGTCTACAAAACACCATCGCCCAAAGCTGGACGATCCGTCAGGTTCGCTTCCTCACCCGTCAAGTCCAACGTTAGACTTCTAGGTCCTACTAACCTTAAGTCTACCGTCGGCCAGTACTCGTGTACCGATCACACGAACACTGTCATGGTTGCTCGCCTCGAACCACCGGTCCAAGGCTCTACCGTCGAGAGAATTACTCGTCCGATCATTGGGCGAACCTTCGTACGGCCGTTAACAATTTGAGTTTAACTGCTATTAATTTCCCTCTCCTCACGGACTCGCCAGCAGCAAATTTAAACTCCCATTGAAGAACAGAAGCTTCCCAAGTCCACCATGAAGAACGCCATCCCGCCCACCCTTGCCCCTCGCATCTCTAGGTCCGCCCGTAAGGCCGAAGACCGCGATGCCTTCGACGATAACGTCGACGTTCGCGCCCCATCGGCGCGAATCCTGTCCTCCCGACACGCCCACCTGGCCTCTATCATGGAGCCTTAGCTTTCGGATCTCCCAGAGGATCCAAGCATCAACGTGTCCACCGTTTTCCTTCTCCCAACACTACCCCTGATGACGATCAGGATCAACCAACCAAGAAGAAGCGCACCTCCATCAAGAAAGGTCCCAAGCCGCCTACCATGCCAACAATTCCGACGACAATTTGACCAGATCATCCAGGAGGATCGCAACCTCCACTTCCATGAGCGCAACAACAAGATTGCAGCTCCTTCTCCTCAGGGCACCAACATTAGCCACAGGGCTACTACTCCAACCAAGATGGCTGCAAAGATGCAAGCCACTTCTCCAACTACTAACTACTACTTCAATCACTACGGATGACAACAAAGGGCACAAATACTGAACCAGATGATCAAACTACAAAGAATTATGCATCTACCAATGTAACTACAAGGACATTGGACCTACAGATGATAATGAGGAGGACAGGACACAAGTACTACAACTACCAACTCCAACAACAGTACCAGTTTCAACAACTGGACCATCACTCCACAACGACATCGCGGACGCCACGCCGCCATCCAAACACCACCACAGGAGCTTACTTCGCCCCTACGGTTCCCTCGAAGCGCAGGCATCGCGCTCGCAGATTTTATCCCCGTCGTCGCCCTCGCACGTCGCGACCCCAAATCGATCCATACGACGATCCGACGTCGCTGCAATACCTCTCTCAAGACATCCTGGATTTAATTGATGACGCTTTTCCAACTCTTCTTTCCGCCTCGTGCTCCGTCCCGACAACGAAGGCGATTCGCGCCGAGCTCGCTTGCAGAACCGATCAGCACGCGCCAAATTCCGATCAGCACTTATCCCACTATCACAGCAACTTGAAGTTGGACATCATCGATATGGCTCGCTACGTTTGCACAATTCACATGTTCACCGAAGATGAGGAGCCAATTAAAGCCTCATATTCCCTGGGGACGATCCAAGACGACGTTGACGAGATCATCAGAGCCACTGGGAACATGTATTTGATGTCAGTTCAAAACACACTCACCATGATCGCACACGCGCTGGTACGCCACACTACGCGATGCCAGGCGCCACAGTACAGCCTTCTCAGCAACATCCCCAAATTTGAGCGAATTCGAAGCGACAGATCTCGAGAAACGACTGTTCAAAGTTCTAAGAGTCATTTCGGCACTTTGGTGGGTGCCGACAACTCAGCAGACTCGCGACTCAAAACTATGACGTCTGATGAGAACAGTGATAACGGCTCTGCTACCCGCAATTTTGTACTGATTTTTCCCGATTGACCCAGAAATCCCGGATTCCCCAAAACTCCCACAGCTACCTCGCCTACGTTCTACGAACTATACCCAGTACAGCCCCTGCTCTTTTCGGAATCCGATCCCGAACCAACTCGCACCGACAACTCAACAACCCTCGATTCCGTTTCAAAATTTTCCACGTCAAGTCCGATTCCTGACGTCATTTTGGAGATTTCCGATTCTGTGAAACGTCCCGTTAACGGCTCTAACGCATCGCTCTCGTACTGTGCTGCCGTTGACACGGGAAACAACGCTACTGTCGTTCGTACCGCGGTTTCCTCCCCCAATCCACAACAATGGGCCTGCAGAGCCCACAATCCGACCGTTTCCTCTGAGACTTTGACCTATTTGGATGTTCAGCACCCTGTCCCAATCAAATTGGAAGATTTGCCAAGCTCCCAAGCTGATGATGCCGATGTTTTCCTTGCCGATCATTGTTACTCCTGCAGTAATAATGACTCAACTAGGGAAACTGTTAACTTTTATCCTGATGCCGACCCAGATCCGCTACCAGAAGTTGCAAACGACCCTGATCCCGAACCAATGGACATTGTGGAGGATGATCTTGACAATAATGGCGACGCTAACCGAGATATTGGTGAACCTAATGAGGTACCAAGTGCAGCTATACAACAACTTGTCAGACTACTGCCTCCTCTGCGCCTGCCCCACCGTTGCGATCGCCAACCCCTCGACGCCATTCATCACCACCCTTTTCGGATGTTCCAACACTTCCATCACATTCCGTCACGCGACCTGTTTTTCACCGAGGCAATGCTAATGGACACAATCAACGGCACGATTCACCTTCGCGACCTACCGCTTTGCGTTCGCACAAGTGCAACTATCTCTGCCTTTGCATCAACACACTCGCCGACCCACCCGAACTCAACATCATCCGTGGCCTCGACAAGCACTTCATCCACCACATCCTACTTCACGTCATACGCAACCACATGTATATCGACGAACTGATCTCCGGCACCAACATCCCACTTCTGAATGTACGACCCGATAAACTCCTGCTCCTACGTAGCATGAAGCACACCCTCAATCGCGCTACCAACATGGTCGTCAACACCTCAACGAACGCTCCCAGTTCCTGCCCCCGAACTCCCCGAGCATTCAGCGACATCGACGACGCGTTCCACGACGACCCTCCAGACTGTCCGATGGAAACACGATGCGCAGTCGCCATCATCTACGCGCTCAGATTACTATACATCACGCATCACCGCAACTATTTCAGCCGCGACCATGGACTAGCTGAGCACTATTTTTACCCGGACCATCTCTTCGCAATCGCAAAGGAAATCAAATCAACTGCCGCCGCTCTAAGTCTCCTTCCCGATACAACAACCTTCAACCTCCTGCCCCGTTTTGTTCACGATGCCTTTGACGAAGTCGACGACCTATTCCCCGGAACATCCCTTGGCCACCGTTCTGATCAATATTATCGCGACAAACTGCCCTATCTCCAAACGGAATTTGAACTCGTGCAACCTTATGTAACGGACTACATCAATTCTTTCCCAACGTCATCCACCGAAGCCAAAGAGATTGCGTCTGACCGAGCCTGCGAATTGATTAACGTCGCTCTTTTTCAACATGCTATCATCCATCGTATGTCAAAGCGCTCCAAGCAACCTGAACTCAACAACAACCAAGTTTTCATTGGCAACCTCCCCCTGCAGACATGTTCCTTTCCAGTTTTGCTACCTGCTACCCAATGATCACTACACCTTCTGATGTCCAACTAACCTTTGACAATGTGACTGAGATACTTTGGCCATCAATCATGTGATTTGCAATCCCCTCATCCTTCAGGAGCTCATCGCCATGAACCGATTCGACAGCGATCCCTCAAACATGGAGATTTACAACCGCCTCACTCCGATAGCGACCGACACCGTCAACGATTCATTGACTTCCTGCCCCATTTTGAATACGTCCTATTCCGAGTTGTGCAACTGCTTCATCCCAAAGATCCAACTGGCATTATCAGAGAACTACCCACCTACCAATGTTGTTATTTTCCAGGGCTCCCCACTCCAAGCTCCCACCTACTGCTTTGGCTCCCAACTGAAATTGCTCCCTACCCAACAACTGGTGCTTTCCCATCAACCTTGACCATTCTGGATCCATCATTGTCAACAATATTTCTGGTGAAGCCTACAATCGTTCCACAGTTCAACGCCTCTTTCGGACCCAGACTGCCAAACCAATCCACCCTGATCAAGTTAACGACCCGGATTGGATACCACGCCACACTGCCGATTTACGTCGCCACCCCGATGCCGACTTGTACCACGTTGCCTGCGACCCCAAACGCATCCCGTTTTCCTTGGCTGTCCGCTTGATTCCAGTTTATACCACAGGCCCCAGTGGGCAGACTATTTATCAAGCATGGGCTCTTCCACACCTTGACAATGCCCTCCGCGACCCTGAGCTGCAACTATTCAACAATTTCCTCTCTTACTATCACACTGCAAAGGAAAACCACCCTGAGTTCCCATTCATTGATCTCATGGGATCTGATTCACCTGTTCCAAACTATGGTGAGTCTAGTTCACAATGTTTACATTATCCTGGTTGTTATGCTGGTTACTTACCTCTTTCTATCTGTGACAGTCTAAGCTGTCCCAATCAGATAGAATCAGTTGCAAGTAACAATATAATTACCTTTCAACAGGACAATAGTACATTTTCTGGACCACATTGCATGTCTTGCCGTTTCAACTCGCCGTTCATCTTTATTATCGGATCCGACTCGAACCCCGGACCCCAGGACGAAATTCCTGCACAAATCGACCCGCAAACGCAAATTTTGCACCAAACGAACCCCAAACTGCAATTTTTACGACGAACACGGCGACGAAATTCCTGCAAAAACGACACTACCGGCGAAAATCCAACGCAAAACACACCGACAGCCCGGAAATTCACTCCCAACAGCTAATTTCCGACGCAGAAACTACATACGACGAACACGCACAAACAACTCAACAACTGCCCGAACTCAACCAAATCTCGCATTTTTACCACCAAACTCGCCCGAAACAAGCAGTTCACACACCAAAACACCCTCCAACTCACCTCCAACTGCGAAATCAACAACTGGGCCTCTAAAACGCTTCTCCGATGCATTTTCAGGCATTCTCACGCCGAAAAACGTAAAATTACCTCACAATCCGGACGCCACCGAATCGAACCCACAACCTCCGATTTCGACAACTTTTTCGACGACACCCAAAATTATACCTACCAAAAGTTCTCACCCCAAAATTTGAACCCCAACCACCAAATCCGTCGCAAAATCTTTCGCAACCCCAAAATCAACACAACGAAATTATTCAACCTCCCAGCACGAAATCTGCCAAACCTACGCAAAATCACCTAATTTTGGAAACGACGACCAAAACCCCAAAATGCACCAAAATCCGTTGCAACACGCCCAACTCCGCGCCAGGCGACCGCAACCTTCACATACCCTCCCACTGTTGAAACCTTCTTTGATGAGGACACAGACCATGATTCAGAAGAAGAACAAGCACATTCAACACACATCCCTGATGCGCTCACATCATCAACGCGAACCGATTTTACTTATCCGCCAATCGAGGACCTCACGAAAACACTTTTGAAATACGCCAAAAATGCTAACCTTCGCAAATTGGCCTACCCGACCTTCAAGCACGCCGCCGACATTTAACACCTTCATTGACAACCTTCGAATTGTTTGCATTTCCCGTGGACGCGCCAAGTCTTTGATCTTTGGCCAAAACAAGTGTCCTATTCACACCCTTTTGTTGGCACTGCTATCTACAATTTGATCTTCACAAACGTTTGCGACCCTTGCCAGAAACACATCATTGATGGCCCACGCTCGGACTGCAATTCTCACTCTACGACGCCACTGCGCTCCGCTAACTCCTGATCATGTTGAACGAACTCGTGAAGCTTTCTGCTCAATCAAACAACCACATCATGAAGTCGCAACCTCCTACCTCAACCGCATTCGCCTTCTCACGCGCGACTGCTATCATGCTGGAATACCCAACACTGACGCCGAACTCATCAAACGCACCGTTCGTGGTGGAAGCAATCACTCCTTCTACGCCGCATCCTATCAACGCTTCGACGCCGACATACGTCGAGCAGAACTGAATGACGAAGCTCTGCCACCATTCGCCGAACTCGAAAGCCATCTCCTGAACATTGACGAATCCCGTGGCCTCACACTCCCATCCCAAAACCACCGCAACTACAACCAACACGCCAACGCTGCCCGTGGTCACCACTCCCACCATTTTCAACCGCGCCACAACCAAACTACCCAACGTGTTTTCACACAAAGACAACAACAAGCTTTCAGTTCCATCCTTCGACCTTATTCCAATCCCAGCAGCAACAATCAAAACCGAAACCAACCACCGCGACCACCGCAAAACCATTCGCGCCCGTTCCGACCTCCTACAAATCCTTCGACCACCATTCAACAACTCGAATCAACGTCGACCACCACCCTCCCGCGGCCATCCAACCAGCCTCAACGAAACAATCGACCACCTTTCCGACCGACGTCCAGTCTAATCAACGTCCATCTCCTAACGGATCAACAACAACCATTCGCGCAACCCTTCCAATGCCGCTACAATCGTCTGCAATAACTGCGGACGCCTCGGCCACTATGCGCGCAACTGCTAAACCCAGATCAAACCAAAACAATCGCTCCACCAACCCTCAAAGACCATCCAACAATGAAAACGCTGCTCCCGCAACCAACAACGCGCCTACTTCATCACTGACTCTGGCCAAAACTCACCAGACCAATCAAGATACCACCACCAAGCCTTTTCAGCCTCATCTTTTGACAACACTGATGGTCACCCATCCAACATCCCTTGGCCCAATCCTGACCTACCTCAGATGACCATCAACCAACCTCTCCTTGACAGAGATTATCTACCATCTGCCAATTATTCTCCTCCCAACTCTGGAGCCACAGCTTACTTTCCAGATGATCCCCAATCACCATACCAAAGATTTGGTCCCCCACATCTTGAAAACTGGCTACCTGACAGTGGTGCTACCAGCCATTATACTCCACTCTTCAGCGACCTCCACGATGTCGAACCCTGCAGTGTTCCAATCTCCTTAGCTGATGGCAGCACCAAGATGTCCACTCACAAAGGCACAACTGCATGCCACTTCACCACTGATGATGGCCTCAAGTCCATCCTAGGACTCACTGATGTCTACTATGTTGAAGGTCTCAGCCACAGACTCCTCTCCTTAACTGCTCTATCATGCACCCAAAACTTCAGTGTCCTGATCAAGAACAGAGCCACAACAATCCAACTCCCAAATGGTTCCACATACACTTGGCCAATACTGACCAGAGAACTCCCTTCATCACAACAAGCCTTCTCAACCATCTCCAACTCTAACCTACCTTCTGACCCTGACTCTGAACCTGATGAACAACATTTTGATGACACTACACCCCCTGTTGACACCGATCAACGCCGTTCAGTCACCGCCCTACCTTTGGAACTCATCTACCGACGACTTGCTTTCCGAAATTTCCGCAATCTTATGGTCGGATCCCTTCACCAAACATGGAATGACCATGTCTTGACACCTACTGTTGATCACAACTCCTGGCCTCTACGCATTTCAATCAGCCAAAACGTGCCCGCAACAAAACTCCTCAACGCCAAGGCACTGAACCTTTCCACCGCCTTCATCTTGACCTAATGCGCAACCCTTTCCGCTATGGTCTCACAACCAATACCAACTTTTCAGCCTACTTGTTCATTGTCACAACACCTGGCAAACTAACAGGTTGGATTGGTCTCCCAACTGAAAGCACAGCTTCCATTATTACTGCTCTGAAGCAATGGCTAACTGACACAGAACCTTGGCGCACCCAATCTGTCCGTTTTATCCGCACTGATGCTGGATCTGCTTTCACCTCAACCAAATTCATTTCTGAATGCACTTCACTTGGTATCAAAGTTGAAGCTGCAGCACCTGAACATCAAGAAATGAATGGCATTTGCGAAGCCAAATGGCGTGAAGTCCACAACACTGCCAACATCCTTCTGAACAATGCAAGACTAGGTGCATTCTTCCATCATGCCCATGCCTATGCTGTTCAAATCCTCAATGTCTGCCCAGCCAAGAATGTTATTGACCAAGATGGCAACCCAACAACTCCCTATCAATACAGCTTTCAACGCAAGCCTTCCTAGCCAACTTCCGCGCTCGGATGTCCAACATTCTTCAAACGCTACGAACCAACTTTCCGCAACAAACTTATAACCTACAAGCAACAACTCCAACGTGCATCCCGCGGTATTTTCCTTGGATTCCCCGACAACTCTGCAGGCTGGTTAATCTACTCGCCAGACCAACCCCAAAGCCTCATCATAACCCGCGATGCCTACTTCGATGAAGACTTCAACTCCGCTCTCTGTTTCGATTCCAAACCTTTTGCTGGAGCCGTACCCATCCGCTCCCACTTCAATCCGCATGGACTTCGTGACACTCCAGAGAACTCTGAACCATCTACCTACCATCAAACTGGCTCTGCAGCCAACCTTGGTAACCCACCATCAACTTTCATTGATACTTCCAACCATCATTCTTCCCTCCCTGCCATCCCTGAAACTGATGACAATGCCCATGAAGATGATCCACCACCTTCTACACTTGCTGCAATCAAACATACAACTCCTCCACATGGTCCAACACCACCCACACCACATCAAATCAACTTTGTCACCCATCAACAACATCATTCCTAACTCCACAAGATGATGACCATCTACTTCCAAGAATGCAATGAAGATCTACCAACTATTGATCCCATTCACTCTGCCATGATGACAATTGACAACTCTCCCAGCAACAATCCACAAGCCAACCCCCAGGAACCTGTGGACAAATATCTTCCAGAACCTCAGTCTCTCAAAGCTGTCCTCAAACTTGATGATAATGTCCGCAATGCTTGGCTACATGCAATCAAAATGGAAATCAAGAACCTCATTGACCATGATACCTTCATCCTTGGACAAACTCCACACAAAGATGAACTCATTATCCCAGTCAAACTTGTGCTCAAAGCAAAACAAACTGCAACTGGAAAACTTGACAAACTAAAAGCTCGCCTTGTCGCCCGTGGCGACCTGGAGAAACGTCTCCTGAAAAGAGTCAAAGCCATCAACCAACAACGACCTTGAACAACGTCAAGAAATTGCTGAATCTACCAATTCACCTGGCACTCCAAAACCTATACCTGTTGAACCACTCATGTATGAAGACACCTGGTCACCCTGTGCATCTGCAAGAGGGGTCAAACTATTCATTGCAACCATCTGTGCATCCAGAAGAAGTGTCAAGAGTGCTGACTTCATTGGTGCCTACCTCCAAGCCAAAGTTATTGGCCGCCACTTTGTGAAACTGCCATTGGAATACGCCTATCACTTCCCTGAATACGCTAAATTCTTTGGCTCCCCAATGTTACTGAACAAAGGAATCTACGGTCTCGTCTACTCTGGCAAATATTGGAACATTGAATTTTCGGAATGGCTCTACTCCCAAGGCTTTATCCAATCTCCTTCCGAACCGTCTTATTTTGTCCGATACGACAAACACAATCAATGGCTCCGTCCTATTTTTCGTCGATGATATGCTCTACGCTGGAAGCAACGATTCCATCGAAAAACAATTTGAAGATTCCGTCCGCAATCGCTTCGATGTCAAATTCCTCGGACCTGCGCAATGGTTCCTCCAAATGCGTATCCACAAACACTCCGACTCAAGCTATACTCTGGATCAACACCGCTACGTTTTGAATACTCTCCAACGTTATGACCCGAATTCCGAATTCCCGAACGCGATACCCCTTTCCTCCCGACTACACCTTCAGCAAGGATAACCGCCCGTAACCGCCTCTGACGTTACCCTCGTCGAACAAGCAACAACGCCTTCCTTCCGCTCTGCTGTCTGCACTCTCCTCTACCTTGCATACAATACAAGAGCTGACATCCTATTTGCTGTCTGCAAACTTGCTAAAGCATGCATCTCTCCTGGCATACCTGATTTTCGAGCCCTATCTTGGCTCATCGGCTATCTTCGCCGCCGCCCCTACTACGCTCTCAAATTCTACCCCGATGGCACTTCAAATCCATCTATGACATCTGCCTTCACCATCGTATCCCATACTCCGATCTCACCGTTTTCTCCGGCGCCAGCTGGCAAGACTGCCCTGACACTGGCCGTTCCACTGTTGGATACATGATCTTCTACAATGGTGCCCTCATTGAAGCCAATCTACAATGCCTACACCTGTTGCAATGTCTACTTCTGAAGCTGAATACATGGCCGCATGTTCTGCCACAATGGCCACAGCTCACATCCGAATGCTTCTCTACGATATGCTCTATCTTGGCACCAAACAATGGCGTGAATCAACCCAACGTCTTCCTTCCATACCTGCCATCCTCATGATTGACAATGAAGCCACCGTCCAAATCGCAAAGAATGGAAAACTCACTCGCAAGACGCGACACATCGAACGCCGCTTCCACTTCGTCCGTCAAGGCCAGCAAGACGGCATTCACCAACTTCATTGGATTCCCTGTGACTCTCAACTTGCCGACATCCTCACCAAACCCAACACTCCGGCAAAATCGATCCTCACCTCACCAAGATCTTCTGTGTTCTCCCCGACCACATGCTTTCATCACCGGGACCAGAGATCTGATCCAAGAGGGGTGTTAGGAATCTACCGTCACTCTGTCACACTGTCTCTCGTCTTACTGTAAGGTTAAATACCATACGGTAATACAATAGACAGTCCATTATTTTCTTAGTCTGTCCGTGACCCGTTCCCGTAGAATGCTACGGATCAGAACCTGGTACTACCGGTCTGCAACACAAAACTATTTGAATTTACTTCCTATGTAATTAAATCATGAGTGTTGTTGATAACTTCAACAACACTCTTTTACTATGGACAACACTTCCCAAACACCACTCAGGAAGTGGGACTAAGACAACACTTCATTTGTGAGACTCCAACTAATGTTGCAAGTCTCACCTTCATTTTTCATTCCAATTCATCTTATAATTTCCACAAACCAAAAACAGTAAAGGCCTTTACTACTTAGTTTCCTACATTTCTACATCCTTGTATCAACAAATCTACCGCCATGGTGTATGTCTACAAAACACCATCGCCCAAAGCTGGACGATCCGTCAGGTTCGCTTCCTCACCCGTCAAGTCCAACGTTAGACTTCTAGGTCCTACTAACCTTAAGTCTACCGTCGGCCAGTACTCGTGTACCGATCACACGAACACTGTCACATCGTATGTATATGCATACATACCCTACGCCGTACCTTCAAACTGATACTTTTAAACCGTCCATGTCTTATGACATATGACATATGACACATATCCACATATCATATATGATATATATATGCATGTATATACGCGCTATGTATGCTTATGGCATATATGCACAGATATGGCATACTGTACTCCAGTTCAAACAGAATGGATACAGTACACGCATGAGAACTTGGACCGGTACCAAGTAGTCAGTGCTCAGTACCTGGTACTATGTCATACGCTCGATTGCCCTACTGAAGTCGTAAGGAAGCGTATATTTTTACGAGGGCACAGTACACACAGTACACACAACTTGAAAAGATCTCGTTTCCTAATACAGAGAGATGTTCCCGGTTATTCCATCGCGAAACGCCGAACATCCAAAGATACGCTGCCACTCAACCCAACAGCTCGAATCTCGAGTGTCAAAGGGCTCAAACCTCATCCGAAAAGACTACAGCGGTAGTGTTTCTTCTCTTACCATGGTTAAGAAGTGGCTGATTGCTCTTGCGCTGGTCGGCGCTGTAGACTCAAGTAAGTCCCACCTATCAGGAGAAGAATTAGCAACAGTGTCATTCCTTGCTGATGTCTGACATGTCGCGTTCCGCACCGCGAAAATCATGGTTTACCTCAAGTCTCCCATATGGTTGTGGCGCCCTCCATCGTCTTTTACGTCTTGGAGAACGGCGGAACAAAGGAACAGTACGGTATCATCGTCAGTGCCTTTTCCTTTGCCTCCTTTTGCGGCAAACCATTTTTGGGATATTGGTCCGACAAGCGTGGATTTCGCCTACCCTACCTCGTGACATTAGCCATCGCAGCGATTGGCGGTTTTCTCTACCTTATTGCTGATGCATACAGTGACGCGAAGGCAGTCAGCTTGATTCTGACAGCTCGTCTTCTGGGCGGAATTGGTGCTGCTAGTGGAACGCTTGGCTTTGCCTATTTGGCGAAGGTGGTTCCTCACGAAGAGCAAACCCAAGTCAACTCATTGCTCAGTATGGTGAGAATTGTTGGACTGGCATGTGGGCCAGGTATTAATATATTCTTGGCAAAAGTCGATATGACTTGGTTTAGCCTGCATGTTAGCCCACTCAACTCGGTCGGTCTCATCTTAATGGGCGGGAACGTTGTCGCAATAGCAGTCATCTATTGCCTGCTTGACGAGCCAGAAATCGACCATTCTGTCGCACATTCAAACTCATTGGTTACGAACGATACCAACGAGGTTGGCTTCTGGGAATGCGCTCGCTCTCTTATTCGTGCCGAAATATTGGTCCCCATGTTTGGAATCTTCAGCTTCAACGCCGCATTTCAATTGTAAGTGTCTCGTCGAACGCCGCATAATTTTGAGGTATGGTAACTCCTCGAGCTGACTCTCTTATTCCATCCTTTCATAGGATTGAAACAGCGTTTGCCCCAGCGGCCAGTCATGCCATGGGATGGACACCAGTCGCTGTTTCGGGGGTACTCGGTTCTCTGTCTGTAAGTTTTACAACCGACCAATTGTTCCCGACGTGTGTCGAAGCCACGTGATATTATGTTCTCACATCTGCTGTCTCCTGTTTTTAAAGATCATCATCTTCTTGAATATGTTGATCGTCTCTTTTCTTAGTTCGAGAAAAGTAAGGGATGAAACCATGATCCTCTTCGGTTCGTTCCTCAGCGTCATTGGATACACCCTGGTCTGGGATTTGTGGAGGTGGCATTCATCTGTCTGGAATTTCATTATTCCGATTTTCCTCGGCGTTTCCAGCTTTCCGTTTTTGGCCGCGCCAACTAGGTCAGTGTTCACCAAGGGGGTGGACCGCAGCGAGGTACTATCGGCAAGCCAGGGATCAATGCAAGCCATACTCTCCATGTGTGCTTCAGTTGCGGGCTTTACAACGCCGGGGTTGGTTGCAGCGTATGTCTTGCAAATTCCTGAGGAAGTCGAAACCAGCTTGCATCATCGCGAGTTGAGTATCTACGCCCTGGTAGCTCCTTTCTTGATGTTTCTCCTGTTCGTTGGAATTCTCATGGTAGAAATCACGAATCGCCCTATGCAAGCCTCTGCTGAACTTTATGATGTGAAGGACTCTGCTTTCCCCAGTGAGAGAACTAGTCTAACGGAGTCACAATTTGAATCACGCCAAAAGCGGCCAAGAGTGTTTTCACCTAGAGTCGAGGCTCACAGACGACTTTCGGCCCAAATATTGGGCTTGACACAAACCAGCATGTACGGCGAGCACGAGGATGCTGATGTCTTCAACGATTGAATTTAGTATGATACGGCGATTCATCGTTCACACGGCAAGTGAGGTACACATGTTGGACCTCTCGGCCTGGATTGGTGATAACCCGATAAGAGGTTTTGTTTTGTTTTGTACTGCGGACGAATTCCCATCCGGCATTGACCTTTGGCATAGAGATAAAGCGGTATGGGTTATGTGCGAATTCAGCTTATCACAGTCTCGGTACATCTCCTCCCGAGGGGTAAGGGCTTAGACGAAAAAGAAATAGGAGTGCGTGGGCATACCGGTCTGGGTGACGCTGATATTTGAATTCGATTGAGGCACTTCGGGGCTTGAAGTGGACTTCACCCGCCGTCGGCTGGAAATAGTCCCAATTCTGCCAATCCAGATCCCATGCCAGTATGTATGTCATAGTAATCAGGGCATATTGCAGAGGTTGGGTAAACTTGTACCCATTGTGTTCTTGCAGAAGTGTACTGCTCAGCAAAACAAGTTCACGTTTGCCTTCGGAACAATGTGACCTGCTACCTGGTACCGGTACTGTAGAAATTGCGGCATCTCTCCCTACTAGCACGTCATCATAAAGTTTACGGGAGTACTCCCGAGTAGTATATATGATTGGAAATTCGAATAACTCTCAATGCACAATATACATGTATCGGCTGTATATAATGAAATACTGACACGGTGATCTGATCATAAGTAATAAAAAAGAATACACACGTTTTGATCTTAGGTCGTAATTTGTGATGATGACCTCCCAAACAGAGTTGAGACCTCATACAGTGGTACTCAAGACGAAGTACGAACACAGTGTTAATGGTTCCTATGTTCTTGCGGCGGTCTGCTGAGGTTTGTGGCACACAACTTTGATGTGTTTACCAAAAGTAATATAATTGTATTGGGTCTGTGCTGTTCATATTCTTAAGGATCCAGACAATTGTCAAAATTAGTTCCACTAAACAAACTAACCCAAGCTCTGGTATTAAGATGGTATGTGAGCAAAGCAATCAGTTTGACGCCTCCCTTCCAGTACAGAACAATTTGATACTTGGATTCAGCTCAATGAATTCCCAAATCAAGAACATTTCATGAGATCATGATAATCTGGTTATTGTTCCGTATACAAGTGCTCTCAAACCTGTGCTGCCAAAAGATCATAAGCTTTGTACCTGTTTTTGTATATTGCCGATTGATTGAAGTGTAACCAGACAACCAGACTGTTCAGCAACGTTACGAATTGTCCCCACTAGTTACAAGTAGTTCTCCATTTCTGCGAATAGCATCTTAAGATTTATACCTGGCAATGAGAATTTCCAACATTGAGTTTGCCAAAACAAGGATCTCATACTACATGATGCTGAATACGTTAAGTGATGTTTTTGTGTGCTGTTTGCCCCCGTTTGACCAAAATGCTGGTGGATGTGCTTTTGATGTAAAGCTTCACATCTTCCAATTTGATGAGAGAGTTGGTATGCAGCATGCAAGCATTAATGACACGCTACTAGTAAGGGGAGTTCACAAAAGGTTCTTGTCATTGCAGAGAACAACATACCAATACTGCTGCCATTTGTGCCTTGGCAGTCTCACGACTTATCATGTTAGGTCGTATGTGCTACGTTTTCAATTGGAAGTCTTATGAATCTGATCAACAATTTGCCCCAGGTTACCGTTGTCAAGAAAGGTCAGGTGCTAAAAAAATCATAACAGTGTTTATTGTAACAAGTCAAGTTGCACGGACACAAATCTTGATCACAATCATGATCTCATGTATGAATACATCAAGGTACCTTAAAGTTGACAGAAGTTTCATTCAACAAACAAGATGCTCTAGTAAAGTGCAAAATAAGCAGTTTCCTGATGCTACATTTTCTGTTCGTACTATCATTTGAGTGAGGGCAATTATGTACATACACACCAATATCATAGTACATCCAAAGCAATAACTCAAAGACACCCAATGAGAACCCAACATAATAAAGGAAAATTCATTGGAAGACAGCAAACATGGTTCACCAGCATAACACTACAGACCATTAAGGCTAACTGGAGCAGCGCAAAAGCAACCTGAGTTGGTAAGCATTATGTAGCAGTGGTAGTGTCGTCATCAATTACTGCCTGTATCACGTCATTAATTATTTTAGTTCAATGTGTTAAATGTCAGTTTTTGGTCAGTCCCAAAAGTTTGTTGTGCAATATCTCCATCCATTCCTGGCGAAGCAATTTCTATCTCTTTGTGAAAGAAATCACATCATGCTGCCACCAAACCAAGAATCCCACGGTCACCTAGAGGTTCATGAGAGAGCATTTTGGTGCAGGCATTCTTCCAAGCACTGTGGGCCAAGTGGTCCAGAATATTCCAGCATACCCAGGAAAAATCACAGGCCAGCACCAAGTGCTGGTGGCCCAAATTATTTCAGCATGCTGTATCTAGTAGCTAAAGGAACAAAAAATGCAGAGGGATTGCTTGTCGCCCAAATCTTTCAGGATGTCCACCTGGATGACACAGAGAATGCTGGCCTGGTGGTCCACCGCAATAATCCAATGTGATGCCTTCTATCACAGACTCCAAGAAATGGTGTCTGGATTCACCATGAACAAGTTACGGTGAATCATCGAGTACTACTACTACCGTGTTTGGTGTAGTGAATCATGTGTTCCAAGTGAATAAGAGATTGACGCCGATGACACATTTAATGATCAGAGGCAGGGATCTGACATGAAGTACATAACAATGCTGCTCTGCTTGCTGCCATCAAGTGATATTCTTAGGAGCAGCAAGCCATTGCAATGGATTGATAAGTCTGAAGTCTGTCAACAATGAAGGTACCAAGCTGGTACTAACCTCCCCATTAGCATTCTTCTGCCAAAAAGCACTTGTACATATGCGTACATGCTCGATAACGATTGTTGTAGTGGAACTCTGAACGCTGTTGTTATTGTAGTAGAATGTAGTACCTGGTAATACTATAAGCTATGCTCAAGTTTGCAGTTGTTGCTTCGACGCTGCCTTGATGATGTTGACGTGTGGACAACCACAGTCACTCGAGGGCGGTACAGTACTGATAACAGATGTACGAGCTACGAGATACTCGTACTACCAGGTACAAGTACTTCTACTCCAGTACACTCTGAACCATGGTTCCCGTTTCCCGTGTGAACGCGTCAGCAATTGTTGTGGGCATGACGTGTGCATAGAAACGAATCTTACATCACAAACGCCGACGTGGTCAACTGAAAATTTTAATTGGTCAATGGAATGTCCGAGGATGGCTACGAATCCTTCTTTGATGTCTATAGAAACAATCATTATGATGGACGTATTGAGCAGACGTCAGCACGCACTCCAAGGAACGGCAGCTCGCCCCTGCACGTCGACGCTCACAAAATGTTTGTCATGGACGCATCATCAAAACGAAGGACCACAAACGAATCGCTTCAGCGTCGAACACAAAACTTCGCGCTACCAGAAGAAAATTCAGCCAAATTGCTCGTCCACGCCTATGTCAAAGTCAATTTTTGTTTCAAGGCGACGACGTTGCCTAAGTGAGATGTTGTCCTCAAATGACATCGACCCTACGGAGCCCCAGGCGAAGAAAATACGTCATCAATTAACTCGATTAGGGAAGCCAACTGAGGAGACGCAGCCTTCGCTTGAAAGGCTTGCGCCAGATGTCTTTTGCGGCGTGCTGGATTTCTTGGGGGCCGCTTCTAAGAGTTTGGTGCGCCTTTCCCTAGTCAGCAAACACTTCCGGAAGATTATGTTATCCATCGGGGACGTGATGCTGCCAAGGGCGCTGTTGCATTTCAGACAACCTCTGCCACCGAAGTCCGAAATAGAATCATCAACATCGCTCTTCATCCGTCACGCGAGAATCTGTTCCAGAGTTCTCTCCGATCTTGAGCATCTTCGTAGCGTGCTTGGGAAGGCACCTGACGCAATTCAAGGGAACGATGTCCGGAAGGCTCTGCGTATGGCTGTTGATCTCCTTGACGTAGCTCCTGCTTTTTGCGATTCTCTGCAGAAGCAAATCCTTGCAACATGTGGAAAGTGTGGAGGCAAGGCCTTCAAGCATAGCAAGCAACTCCTGGGCGCCGGAGATGCCCGTGTGGGTTCTTCTTCGTTACCTTACCACGAAGAAATCCTGGAGACGTCGCGTCTCATTATGCAGACCGTTGTCTTCCGCGAGTTACAACTTTCCCAGCAAAATCTGACGTCATTGCAATGCTTCGTTCAGAAAAAGACAGAAGGAAAACTTATCCAGGGAACTGGATGCCTTAGTAAAAGTGGATGGCTGTAAAAACGTACTCAAAAGCGCACACGTGCTGCTCTAGATTCTTAATGATAACGCCATGCAAGTTATTTCACGTAAGCTTTCTACGTCTCGAGATATGTCCGAGGACGATACGACAGGACTCTTCTACTCAAGACATGTCGAACTGGACAGGAACGAGGTCATCACTGGGACCTCCAGCTGAGGCACCACTTCGGTGTTCGACATGCATAGCTTCCATTCCACGACGAGCCTTGTACTCCTCATACATGATCCAGAACTTGAGAGAAATCAAGCAGAATGCGAAGATTGCAACGTAACCCCAAAACAAAGGAGCGATACTGGACACATTATAGTTTGCAGCAAACAGATCCAAACCACTCACAATCTGGTAAATGCCCATCCCGAGCAATGATATACCAGTCACTCGGTGAGAGAAATACCAAACCTCGCGCGGAGACCGTGGCCACTTGATGAAGCCGCGGTCAATATCATAGTGCGAAGTGGAGTATGGGTCTCGCTTCTCAACCGGCGGACGAAGGAAACCATTCATGACTTGGAAAGTTATTCCAACCAACATGATGATGCCCACCCAATGGTGTGGATTATTGAAGTGCGATGAGTCTTGCTGGACGCTGACAGCTGAGATTGCAATGATAACTGCGATGAGAGTGAAGAAGAACGAGCACACGTTTGAGAAAACGTGAATGTAAATCCATGAACTTGGCACGAGAGTTCGGAACCATGCAACTGTCATTGCGAACGGCGATGCGATCGCCCATGCCAACGTAGCCATAGTTCCGTGCGCAGCGAATGCACCCATGTGTGTCTTCGTTGTCGTCGTTCCGGAACCCTCACAACTGGCCAAGTCAATACGGAAGCTTCCACGACTTGCGTGGTAACCAAACTGGTTGTCTTTTCCAACAGCAAAAAGGAAGGTATTGAGGCCAGTCGAAATAATTGGGTGCGTGTCACTGGAGACATCCAAAGCGTTCTCGAAGGTCAATGTTGTGGATCCATCTCCCTGTTGGATGGATGCGGCCTTCAAGCTCGTTGTATCCTTGGTAGCAACAATTGCCCCTACTTGCTTATCACCAAGGATATATTTGGTGGCGGTTGACTCGGAAGGCATTCCAATGATGGCCTCGGAACCAATCATCATTCCATTGTCAGAGATAGCAAAGCCAACCCAAGCAACTTTCTTAACCTTGAGAGCAGCCTTGAGAATGTTTCCATCAATCTTCCAATAGAAGGTGACGTCTGATGTCGCTATGAATTGGTGATCATACCCTTCGAGCTCCGATCCGCATTGTCCATCAACGATGCGGGCTGTGTTGGCACTTCCATCCGAAGTGGACGCGCCTCCGTCAGTTCCTTTTGAAGAGCTTCCGGGCTCCCCATATGCAGTACGAGCTTCGACAGCCGCCATGTCCAGCGTGAATGCCCCCCATTGGTCGTTCATGACAAGGGTGGTCTCACCGGGTGCGCCCTCGCCGAAGATGAAGACATTCATCCCTTCTTTTCGTAGTCGCACCTCTTCAACGTTCGATTCCTCCAACTCTTTGGTAAATGTCAAGATAGTCGTGGCAGTTCCGTCGTCAGCATTGTGCTGCTTGATGGAAGGATTAATCAATGTCTGATGCTCTAGAGGGTGAACACCGTCGGTTGCGTTAACGGTCATTCCGTCCAAACCATACTTCTTGACAATTGAGGTTGCCACCAACCCAATCACGGCGTCAGAACCGATGATGAGTTGCGAATCTGCACTGATAGGATCGGTGTTGGAGAATGTATCGTAAAAACCTAACCCGATCCAGGAAGGAGCTTTGTCGACGGAAGGAGCCGTATGAACAAGGCGACAGTCAATTGTATTCCCGCTCACATCGTTCCAGTGAAAGGCCATTTCTCCTGGGATCAAAATGATTTCATGATCGTACTCGGCCTCACTTGACGGGGAAAAGTTAGCAGTTGCGTCGATGATGGTGGTGGCTTTTGCAATAGACACGGACACAAGTACCAGGGCCAATCGCCATCTAGCAGTCATGATGATCATATTCTTAAGGAAATCGATCAATTGAAGACGATGACTGAAATCAAAAGTGGGCTATCCGTCAGTTCAGTTGAGTGCTCTGGAACAACACCAGTTGATCGATGCAAAGAGAGCAGATCAAAGAGAGGTCAAGCGTATCTTGACGGAGCTTTAAAGCAATTGATTTTGTGTTCCGCGGTAGCCTACCACACAAATTACACAAGACATGAGCATCAGTCATTTCAATTCCGGGATATTACGAGTAGAAATCTGAGCACTGAGAAATTCGCAAATGACCCTGTACATAAATATATACTCCGAGTAGATACATGCTATACGGTTTCTCCTCGTTTCCTTCAATATATCTGCATTCATGTTCAGCAAGGGTTATAAATAAATTATGAATACACTAAAAGCCTGGTACTACTCCTAGTAGCGTATATAGTTAAATACTATAGTACGTCGTACCAGGTGGTACAAGTACCCTTCGGGAGAAAATGCAAGAGTTATTGCAATATGGTGATCCATCCTACTGTCGTCTTCATTTACTGCCTTCCCTGCAATTGGCGTTGCTGATGTAAAAATGATCACTTTTGCTCTTTTGCTTGTTGCAATGGTGAATGCCAACAAATATCTATCAAGACTCACAAATGGCATAGCAGCATTTGACCATCATCGCAATTTATATGTGTCAATGGAGACCAAAACTTACAACTCCAGTACAACTTATGTCACCTTCTTCTTGAAGCAAATTCAATAATAATTTCTTCATGAACAAAATTAAAAATAATCTAAGAACCATGGTATTTTAAGTTCATTACATTTTAAATCAAATCTTGCAATTAGCACTAGAAACACATGTTACTCTTTCTGAATTGACCACTTCTTTGTACCCTTGTTTACCTGTCGCTTATAGTAGCCCAGCTAGTACATCCAATTACTCATTGAATATCAATTGATTTGTCAAAGATATGAACCTGAATCACGTATCTATTACTACCCACACACTCACCTGTACAAACACAATAGTGCATATGAATGCGCTACAATTACTTTCTTCTGTCCCTGTAAACTTTACATCACAATCCATCATAAGTCACAATACACGTTACATACCTGTCCTCTTTTTTAAAACTCTAACCAGCATGTCACCCATTGCTACGAGGGACCTTTCGTGATTCCTAGTCGCAAGAATGACAATCGACAAACTTAGCATAGCTCATGAATGACATGCTTTATGCCCTTCTTCCTTTTACTTCAACTTATGTCTCCAGACACCATCAGCTCCTTGCTGCAGGCTGGCTCTTCTTTCTGAAGTTATACCAAGGAAACTGGTGGGGTTTAACCTCCTATCTGACTCAGACAAAGGCACAGCAACTTCTTACCAGGACAACATAGTGAGAGTGGTGGTGCTGACATAGACCTGGTTTGACAACTCACTCACAACCACTACACCCTCCAGAGACCCGTAGGTGCAAGGCACTCGCAAAAGGGCACATCAAGGAACCCATCACCAACATTGAGGTCAATATAACTTCTAATATTTTATCCAAACCTATCACCTGTTCCTGACTATCTCATCATGCCGCCTCTGCATTGTTGTGATCGGCTTCAGCACTTCTCAGCAACACGACCACTTATATCACCGACAATTGCTGGACCATTTTTAGCTGATGCTCAAGCATACGGATAACATACTAACATCATCATAAGAGTTGGCCTTATTCATCGTGGCATAAGTTTCTGCGGACCTTTTCAAAATATGCACTTCTATACGGTGCAGGTGCCCAAGACATGTCAGGTTCGTTCATGTCCTTTTGACGAAATTCAAAAGGCTTCGTATCTATGTCCTGAAACGTCCCCTTCCGCATTAATACTGGAGAACGCGGATAAAGACAATATGCAGAGTGCTCGTCGGTCCAGTCCATTGCAAGTAGTGTTTCTGGACAGGCCGCAAGGCAATGGTCACGCCGTATCCTTCCGAACCCCTTCGAACACCGTGCGCAAACGTTTTGATCTGACGTCGGCGAATTGAATATTGTCAGAATACCTCATAAAGGTATCGAGTCGAGTCTGTCTCATACCACCCTCAGCTCTCTTGATGATAGGGTCCAGCATTCGTCTTGTTTCCGAGGCCTCCCATCCCATGTTTCGGGTACAGAACTTCACAAGCTCGTCAGCATCAGGGACACCCCAGGAGAACCGCTCTGATGAAGTATCAACAACAGGATTCAAATAAGCATTGAGCACGTTTTCCGCTGGAAAGTTTGGAGGACATATCCATCGCAAGCGGGCCGATTTGTGGCTAGCGTGAAATCTCTGAAGACCAGTAAGCCCCTCGATATCGCTCGAGCTAGATACAGAAACATCCAAGGGATCAAAGCCATCAAGCCACGTTCGGAATTTTCGAAGGCCCTCCTTCACGTCTGGAGACATTGGAAATGCTTCCATTATTTCCATGGCGTTCACTATGCCAACGCCTTTGACACCGTCAGTGTAATCACCACCAAGTAACATGGCCATTGCTACCATTTCCTCCCTCCCTAACGACATCTCCTTCATGGCATCCTCCGCCCGATAGACTTCGACAAACTTTTGATCGTCGAACATATTGCGGTAAATCGTCTTGCCTCCGAACACAAACACGTCGCTATCCTCTGTGACAATTCCATCTACAAGGCCAAGCGCCTCTAGAGCGACGCACTGAGCCTCCGCCTCAGCTGGCGATTCTAAGTATGGGATACCGAATAACTTGATCAACGAGATGATCTCTGACTTCATTTCGTCGTCTATTGTCTGCATGTCGCGAGCATGGCGTCGTCGTTCCGCCTCGAGCTCTTCTTCTTCTGCCAAGAGCTCTTGAGTCGCGTTAGTTCGGTCGACGGGTCGCGTCCTTTCTGTACGCACTCCACTTGCAGCTCTCACGTCATCAGTTTCGTGCTGACCACTTTCTCCACCCAGCTCTGTAGGTGGCGCTCCCAACTTCCTAAGGTCAACGACATTGTCCGTATCAGGTTCATGCCTGTGGATCGCTGGCTTGAAACCGTCCAGTGCGTTGATCACACTTTCCCCGCCTTGAGTATCTTTCTCAGGAGTCGCAAACTCGCCTCCAGTTGGAAGGCGAGTTTCGTGGCCCTCAACATCATCTGATGAAATGATCGCACCCAGAATGCCTTTACCACCTTCGTCGTTTGCAACAGGACCATCGATAGCCTGCGTCGGAAGGGAGGCGAGTGGCCTGAAAGCCACGCGATCGGCTCTGGAAGTACTTGCCTTGCTTCCAACCGCTGACGCATTTATCACACCATTTTCTTCGTGTTGCGCAATTGCCCGACGAAAAGCCCGACCCGCCCAATTGGTAAGATTTGCAGCAGTAGATTGAGCTTGATAAAGCGCAGCGAGATTTTGGGTGACAATCTTTTCATCATTGAGAGTGTCAAAGTTTTCGTCAATCATCGGGGTCGTACGCGGGCAGTCTGGCAAAGTTTCAACAGAAACGCTCCCGCGGCTGTCATCGTCTGAATCTGGCGCAGCGTCACCATCTTCCCAATCAACTGAATCATCGTCAGCATTTTGCCCATCGGAGGTGACAGCCTTCTCGGGAGCTTTCGACAGAAGGGCGCATGCTATCTCGCGATCTTGGAGGTGAGACTGATGTGAGTGCTCAGACTTGCCTTCCTTCAGGGTGTGAATAGAGCCATAACCTTGATACTCGTAGGTGGAAATCGTTTGGCCTAGCTGATCATTGCTCGAATCTGGTGTGCCCTTCAGGAACCCCCCTCCTTGAAAGTCATCATTCGAAATAGGCACAGGCGATGAAGGGCATTGTACATCCAGTACGTCGCTGCGCGCGACGGCAATACTCGGAGACGCACCTTTGTCTAATTGGTCATCTTCGTCCGATGAATCTACAATGACCATTTTTTTCCTTTTGACATTCCTGGAAAGGTCTACATTGCAGTTGCTTTCCTCGGCGTCTGTCCCATTGTCCCAATCAGCGTCGGAATCAACTTCGTCTTTGAGTCCTTTTTGCACGAAACCTACGGACGACTTCAACTTCACTTGTTCGTCGAATTTCTCGAAAATCATGCGGCGAGTGGGATCTGATGCGATTTGTTCCCCTTCCGTAGCGCTTAAGGTTGTGGACTGCTGTCCCATCTTGACAATGCTTTTATTCAACCGGGTCGATCGGAGGAAATTTCTAAGCTGTACTTTTGAGTATTCGGCTGGCTGTCCTGCCACTGGCATAAATTCCTTGCGACTATTCAGTCTCTGTTTCCTGAGAGCTTCCTCAATGACATCCTTGCGAGTGCTTGCCGGCAACGAGTTCAAGTATACTACGTCGAGGGTGCCGTCATGGTCTCGGAAGGGATCAACACCGCTGCGAAGCTTCTTGAAAGGACGCGTTGATGAAGATTCGTCGCTATTCTCCTCTTGGATCGGAAGATCCCAATCATTGTTCGGAGGTGCTCTCTCGCTGTTTTCTTGCCCGTCGTCCCACTGCTCTTCCTGCAAGGCCCGCGCAATTTCCTCCGAGGTCTCCGCATGTACGGCTCCTTCTGGTGTATTGACTCTATCGTCCAGCTGCCACTCTTGTTCCTGCAAAGCACGGGCGACTTCCTCCGAAGTCTCTTCCAACTGTGCATCGACCTTCATCACCACCGCGTCATTATCTGAGCCACGGCGCTTCAGATTGACTGATTCCCCATGTGGTCGATCGTCGCTTGGAAGATTGAATCCATCAACCTGCACCGCTCCATCATTTTCTTTCTGTAGCTGTTTTGACTTTTTGATTTCTTGAATCAGCAATCGCTTTGCGAGTCGTAGCACTGCGCCATCTGCCGTTGGTGCAAACTGTTCTCGTCTCTGCCGTCTTAGCGCCAGTTCTCGTCGCTTGATGATGGGCGTGGGCCCGTCAAAGACCAATACAGGTCGGATCCCATGAAATCGAAGCTTGGCGAGCCTTCGAAAAAAGCCAATCAAATGAGCAGCAGGCTTTACGCTACCCGTGTCGGGATCACGCATGGCCTTCAAGAATTGGGTTAGCCAAATAGAGGCATCAATGGCAATAATCTGACCCTCCAGGACTTCGATGGATATTCGACGTCCTATCGGTAGCAAGAGTCGCCAGAGCCCTCTCACACCCATGACGAATCAAATGGCATTCCTTTAATAATGACTGACGTTACTGAAAATAGGAGCAACTGGAAAACAGGTTCGAGCAAACTAAAAGTATAATTGTGTTGTAGTCCAGTACGTCGAAGATGTAAAGGTTGGACGTTGGACTCAGGATTCAGGATAACAGGCTCAAATCAGGGACTGTGCTGATCGTGGCTCGCGGAACCCTCCCCGCATCGTCTGTCGGATGGAAGTTTTGACAAAAGGAGAACGTCCGATAAATGACGGTTTTGCATTCTTTGCCAAGCGAGCATGCTAGAGTGTAGAGGTGGGCGCACAGTACAAGGTACAGCTGGTTTTCTGTTCTAAAATCCGGGCGCACGTCCCAGTATTAATTCTACGCTAGACCGATTTCACTGCCAATATGACGTCACGAGGGCGGGACTTTGTCGTGTTGGAAGCAAGGCTTCCACAATGAGATTTTCAAGCCGTCGTTTGCAACATTTCCATTCTAATCTATAGATTTACCTCCTGCAGTCACCTTCCTATGTAACTCAGTGAACCTACTGTTGGTGATAAATCTATAGATACAATGGTTGACAAAGGTAAATATGCTATTTTGACTGATGCCGTCATGCTACTTCGAACAGACATCACGTATGGTCCGAGATTGTCAAATTGCTGGCTTCCTGCATCAACTTGGGCTGAAGCTTTAGGGAGATTTGATGTCAATGCGTCCCTTGGCGTCATTGATGTAAGAAGGTTCAATACAGGGATGTCCAAGTCGGCTTCTTTCGGAGAATTGATGCACCGATTTGATGGATCAAACACAACAGGAGTGTTCAGAGTCACATACAAGAACACATTCTATTACTACTTCACAGAGAAATCAAGGCAGATACGGTACCCATGTCCACTTAACAGTGCATGGAACGAAAAAGTAATGGAAGCAGCCGCAAATGTGCTAGTCATTCCAAGCACAAGATCAAGACCCGCTCTCGACACAATGATAACTACACCTGTCAACACGGAGGCTACAACGGGAGGAAGGATCGGAGACATTGTTGAGCAATCACCGAGCAAACGAGCAAGGATAGGAGATACTGGTGCGGCCGCTGTAATGATTGCTGCTGATGCTTCTAGCTCAAGTTACTGGCCATGTAGCCCAGAGGCATACCGAGTGTTCAAACCACCAAAGAAACATGGGACAACGAATTGCGAGGATGGGAATGATACTGATTTCGATTCTGAAACTCCAATGGAAGCACTTCAGAGAAGGATTGTACTGCTTCAAAGCGTTCATGAGGAAGAAAATAATTGGAGGAATGTTGTGCAAGGTAGAGATATCGACAACGTGTGTACCAAAGCTGAGATATGCGCTGTCAGGCAAAGGGCGACGTTTCTTTGTTATGCGTACCGATTGGCTCTTGCAAAAATGAATGAATGGACGTGGCAAGACTGTTGCACTGAATCTTGTAAGGTATTGAACACTGTTGGTATGACGCAAGCAACCTTCTATAAAACCATCGCAAATTGGAACATTGTGTTCCGTAATTTTGAATGCTTCCCAAACCCAAACTTGTCTGTTCAGTGTGGGAAACGACCTCTTCCTCGAGTTCTCGAAGTGTTTCCATGCGCAAAGGAGCAGATTGTTGCATTTGGCGTCGAGAACTTGTCACATCTTTCAATTGAAGCAGTCTATCAATTCGTTCATTCGTCTGTAATCCCAAGGCTGGCTGCGTTGTGGAAACGTGAATCGGTAGTAGACGAAGATACTGCAGAAACGTCAACATTGAGTACAAGTACTACAGCCATTAATCCTACTAGCAATCCTGTCGATGTCGATCAAGATGAGGATGATATTGCGCTATTCCTTCGCGCACATAGACTTAAAAACATGAGCTTCACAACAGCATGGCGCTGGATGCGATTACTCGGATTCAAGTATGATACGAGAAGGAAGAGCTTCTACGTCGATGGCCATGAACGTGAAGATGTTGTCGCACATCGAAATGCATTCTGCAAGAACTACCTTACCGTGCTTGAGCCACGTTGTCGGCGTTGGATTCAGCTTCCACTCAGTGAAGCTGCTACGATCAAGACCTTAGACACAGATTTCGGACATCATTACTATGATATTATATCTGATGAGACTCGGGTTGAGTTTCACGTTGACTATTGGAAGAATTGCATATCAAGAATCAAAAGGGGAGAAGAGGCAGCGCGAGATGTTGAAGCAAAACAAGCATACGAGTGTCATCATCAGTCAGGCCCTTGATGATTATTGGTCAAGATGAGTCTGTCTTCGCGCAGTATCTACTGTCCTCCAAACAATGGGTTGGGCCAAAAGGACAAGTGCCACTTCTGCCCAAGTCGGAGGGCGATGGGTATATGCTTTCTGCGTTCGTGTCACGCGAATTCGGCTTTGGCAGGCAGATGACAGAGGATGAGTTACAAAGAGTGAATATGGCAAGGCAAACAGCAGCTCTCGGCGGTGGAAATTACCTCGATACAACAGCTGCGATGGAAATCTTGGGAACAACGAGGAAGCCGATTTTGTTGGAATCCCCCTTCGTAAAATACTTGTTCATCGGAATCAATAATCAGGGTTATTGGAATTCATACCACATGAGTCTTCAGCTTGAGGATGTGGTTGATTGCCTACGAATCCTATATCCAAGCTTCGATTTTGTATTTTTGTTCGATCATTCTCAGGGACACGCTCGCAAACGTGATGGTGCACTCAGTGCGATCAACATGCAAAAGAACTTTGGAGGATCAAAACAGCAGATGAGAGACACAGTCATAATGTCACAAGAGGGTTATCTGGGCACACACTCACCAACCCTGGGCATCGGAGACACACAGTCAATGGTATTCAATACTGACGACTGTGGCCCATGGTATTTGACACCAGAGCAACGTGACTTACAACGTCATGATCGAATAATGGGGAAAAGAAGCAAGCCAATTGAAAAAACAAAGAAGACCCTTCTTGAAGAGCTCAACGAAAAGGGTGTGACGCTCCAACAAAAACGCGGGTACACTAAAGCCGAACTTCAGGAATTGGCAAGAAACAATTCAATCGAAACTCACAAAGAAGTCGACAAAATCCTATCTGGATGGGAAGGAAAATCTAAAGGCATGCTACAAGTTCTGTGGGAAAGAGGACTGATTGATCCAAGTGAGTTAGATAAATACACTGTCGACGGAAAGAAAGACACAATTTCAGGGAAGATTGACTTACGGTATTCCCTACGCCATCTCATCGCAGAGTGTGCTGATTTCAAGGATGAGGAAACGGCACTTCAGTACCTTGGATCTCAGCTGGGCATCACGGTACTTCTAACACCAAAGTTCCATGCCGAATTAGCAGGGAAGGCATTGAATTTTGCTGGGGTCACGCAAAGGCTTTCTACCGACGGGTTCCTGTATCTCAAAAGAGGGGACGAGAGAATTTCAAACAACTTGTGAGAGATTCAACGTGTTCAATCAAGGAGTTGACCAAAGAAAGGATGGGAAAGTTTGCTTCGAGAGCACGCGCATATATTTGTACTTACCATCATCTTTGAGAGTCAGCAGAGAATGAGGCAGCAAGGTCGTACCCACAACTTCATCGCCACAAGTATAACAGAAGATCAAGGACTTCTGTACTCCGAAATCCAACGCCTGATGAAATTGTTCAAGTCTCACAGGTGTGCATTGGACTTCGATCGTGGCTTCGTCAACAGTGCACTCAAAGAAGCAAAGACAAGAAACGAGGAGGACGAGGTGTGATCATCATGTCGACAGAGATGGATTTTTATGGTCGCAGGAGACAGCTGCTACTAAAACTTGATAAAGGATATGGAAATAATATGCGTGCATGGTACGAATTGTACACAACCTACGTTCGGACGCTTCAACGAAAAACCAGCTGTACAGTACTGGATAACGAGGCATGATATTAGAACGTCAGTAATGAATAAAGTATAAACGCATTCACGACGTTACCTGCATGGAAAGCTCACGTTCACCTGGTATGCATAGTACAGTACGTGTAGTAGTGTGCAGATAAAATGACGTATTATGCCAGTACACAGTACACTGTACGATCAAAGATGTAAGATGTATGGCAGGTTTCACCCTGAACCGTCCTGGCGTACATCAATGTAGAATTTATACCACGATCACAAAATCCCATAGTAAATCTTCGTCCAAATTGTGTCGCGATCAGGATGTTGTTGTCGTCAATGTAGCATAAATCATCGCGATCGCACTTCATTATTGTTTGGTTCTTGAACTTCACATTTGACGCAGACTTCATATCGGCTAACCCGGGTCTTCTGAAACGACAGGAAGAAGTAGCTCCTTCACCACATCACGAATGTGGCGTGGTAGTGAATGGAACTCCAGCTCGGAGCTGTGGTCTGTGTTGTGCGGGTCCTTCACTAATCACTACGGTTGGATCTACTCTTTCCCGAGCTAACAGGCCCCAGTGGGACCGCCATCATAAAAGGTGTCGTTTTACGAGAAGGGGAGAAGGCGCTAATGAAGGCTGCTGGCTGTCGTGCTTGCAAATGAACGCCTGCTGAGAACGGAAATTCTACTCCGGCCAATTGACCTGGAAGGTTGATGCACACAGTAACTGCAGTCATGATCATCATCAAGAGTAACAACCACAAAGACTTTACTATTCAGTATTCAGAGCACTACCGGCAGCAGTATTCCAAGAACTGCTACAATATCAGCCAAATCCAGTGCGGCTCCCATCGGATGATTTTCGTGATCCCGTTCCCCAAGAACAGTGCATGCGTGAAGCCGTTAATCGATTGTGACCTGTGGCCGAGCTGCCATGCAAATCCTTTGTGAATTGTCATCCATTGTAGAAGGTGGATAAGTCATGGATTAAGAAGTGCATTTTTGAAGCATTTGTCCCATTGACGCCAAGAGGGCAGCCCTCCTCCGATTGTTTTGAAGCCACGCCCTTCTCCAGAAGGAACGCGACGTGTTCGTCTTGATGTAAGCTAAATCATCCGCTCAAAGTCACCAGATGATCAGACCCCCATGGGAATAACTTTAAGAGGTTGAGGCAAATATGGAAGCCGAACCGACACGCCATGCTGGGAGAATGGCTGAACGAGAGAAAGCGGGCAGGTGTGAGCAACCTGCAGAGATGAAAAGGGAAGCAACGTTAGCAACGACAATGCCAATTATTAAAAAGATGCCTGAAACGTTATGAGTTCAATTGCAAAGAATGATCTGATAGTAGCTTGTATCGCAACAATGAAGACATAAAAACAAAACTGACTGGTGGATTGTTGCGTGAAGCAAGGTAGCAAGACTTCCATCAAAACTGGATGCTTGTAGGTACACTCATTCGCTGGTCCACTTATGGAGAGGAACCCACTCGCATTGATGTGAAACTCCAGAAACCAATTGACTGCCGTATCGGTGTATAGGGTCATGGGCAGTGTATAATGCTCCAACACAAAGTGACTTTGCAAAAGAGAGCCACCGACAAGAACTCAACTTTGCAAAAGCTAAGTGGGGAGTGGGCTGAAACCAAAGGGCAAGTTAAACATCCTAGCAACCAAGCATCCTCAATGCATCCACTCACGTTCTGCCAGGGAGCCGTGCAACGAATACAACATTCTATGGACGTATGTTGTGTTGCATCGTATGAACACTACAGCCCTTGACAAAACAGTGTAAATACGTGTGTCAGACACGGAGATAGACTACCCAGCCTACACAGAACGTTTCTTGGAAGTATTTGGAAGGCAACTGTTGGGGCTGGGTAGCTTAAAAATAGTGCATCTAATGCAAACGACGGCATGCAATCTCATGGCGAAACGCTTGCTTTCAGCACGACAACTCAATGTAAAGATGACGTCAATTGAGAACGAAATGCAGTCTTGCGTACAATATATACCATGTCCTGCGCCAGGATTTTCGGACGTGAAACCTGCCATATCTTGTTGTCGAGGATAGTAGGCTACTGGATAAGTCCAGTACCGGTGGGACAGTGAATACTGTCGTTGGCGAAGCTGAGAGAGATTCGACGTTTGGACGGAATGTCAGATTCGAGTCAGACGTGAACTCGGAATTGAATGCACGATTGAACTGTGATAAAGAATTCGAAATTAATCGATCTACGGATTTCCAAAGAGTCCAACAAACCAAGATTCCATCGGAGGACGAAAACTATGGAAAGTCAATGAAGAACATTAAACATGTAGGAGATTGGACAGAAGTCCACTATAAAAGAACTGGGAAGAACAAGAAGAGACACAAGGAAGGAAGAAGGATGGAGAAGGTTCTGGAGAGACAGAGAAGGGAACTGGAAGAGGAGTTTAGTTAGAACCTAAACTCATAACTTTTACTTTACAGATTTTGTCAAGGCCTGACAACCGCAGTTATTCCCCATAACCAGAGCAAGTACTGTGGTACCGCGCTCACGATATCTGGGATTCTCAACACGTTTTATAAAACGATTGTTTTGAGAGTTAAGATCTAACGACGACGACGATGGCGAGCGAAGCGACGATGAAGTCGAGTCCGCTCGAGACGATCAAGGTCATTCCCTTTGGGGAAATGACAAGACGAAGGGCGGTATGGAACCGCGAGAGTTCTTCAAGAAGGCAGAAGTGTTTGCTGCGTCCAAAGGCTTTGAGAGGGGCCTGCTGGAAAGTTGAAGCTGCCAAGCCCAGGGGCTGTGGAGTTGACAAGAGAGGAAGAACAAGCGCAGAAGTGGAACAACGATGCTCGCAATTTTTTTATGTCATGCCAGGGCGACGCATTTGCGATTATCGAGGCCGAAGAGACGGCGAACGACATGTGGAAAGCGTTGAAAAGTCGTTACGATTCGAAGAAGACGAAAGACCTTGTGAAGGCAACTACGCAATTAGAAAAGTGTTACATGAAGAATGACATGGAGGACCCGCACATGTGGATATTGGAGCTCGAAAGGTTGAACAGAGAGGTTGGTAAGTGTGAAAATGGAACCATGAGAAGCCAAGAACAGATGCAAGCAACAATTTTGGCACGTTTACAAACGATACGAGGCCGTTATCACTTCGTTGAACGGCAAGATTGGGCGTGAGGGTATGGATCATCAAGACTTCGTTGAAGAGATCACAGGGCACTATCAAATGTTTATTGAGCCGTATATGGACGAATTCAAGAAAAGAGAGACGAAAAAGGAGGCGAACGAAATCAGAAGCATTTGGCGCTCACGACGACCGGCGGACGAAACAGCTGGAGGCAATTTAAAGGGAAGTGTAACAAGTGTGGAAAACAAGGGCACAAGGCACGAGACTGCAAGAGCAATGAAGAGAGAAATGGAGGCAATGTCAAGAATGGCAATGGAGTGCAAAATTCGTTTTCGGAAAATGTTACAAATGTGGCCAAGTTGGGCACCGAGCGCAGCACTGCAAAACTCAAGGAAACGACTCGGGAATGTTTGTCGGAATGGCTATTCACGAAACGAGAAACAGGGAGGAACCCATGGTGCAAAACGACATCGATCTGGACAAGCTTGCCCTGAGATTCTCAACGACATCGCGAACAATAACAGGAAACGTAAACCTGATACGGAGTTGGATCGCAAGTACAAGAAATTTGCCGAGACGATTACCGCCCTCGACGTATCGAAACCGGAAGAAGAATTAATTGGTCAATACTACGATGGGATTGAAAAGAACGACGCCGAACTCGAAGAAGATCTCCGAAGGATCAAAAAGCCCGTGAGTTGGGCTGATATGTGTGAAACGAGCGATGACGAAAGCAATCACGAAGACAATGACAACGATGACGAAGACGATTTCTGGAACGACGACGAAAAAGACAAGAAAAAGGAATCCGACACGACTGAATACCGCATGGACACCCCGCGAGGCCTAAGTATTGGAAGTGGACGAAGAAGTTTTCATGGCGAATTCCAGCAAAACTAAGTTTGTTGCTGACCATGATGAAGATGGTTTTGAGAACTGGTTGATGGATTCGGGCGCCACTACTCATGTTGCCAAGACAACCAACAACATGTTTAATTTGAAGGCTACTTTGGATGGAGAGCATGTCAGAGTTGGGAGCAATGAGACCCTAAAAGCTACAGCTATTGGAGATCTATGTTTGGAGCAAACACTCCAATAAGCGGATGATTTTGAGGGAAGTGATGGTTATCCCGACTTCGCTCGAAACCTGATCAGTGTGGGACGTTTGAATGAGAATGGAACGAGTTTGTGAGCAGGAAAGACGAATCTGAGCTCAAGAACCCATCTGGTGACACGATGAAATTTGAAAAGGAAACAGACGGCATGACTATCTGAAAGCGCGACGAGTTTCGTTTGAAAGAGAAGCTTTAATGCCGAAGGAATTGCGAAACGAGGCGACGAAACCATCGAGAACGAGAAGAATGAAGCCATGGACATCAATGAGGCGCATCGAAAATTTGGACATGCGACGGAAAGTGGTTCGGAGCTTGCTTAAAACGCTTGATCAAACCTACGGAGAGTGGGCTGTGCGATGGATGTGCACGTGCAAAAGCTACGCAGAAACGAACCAATAAGATCACGACGACCGAGGCTGAAGAACGTGGCGAACGCCTATATATGGATACGAGTGGTCCATACAACGAGACGGTTGCGGGATCACGATACTGGTTCAAGATTGTCGACGACAAAACGAGGAAGACGGGACTTTTTACGGCGCTAAGAAGAGTGGATAAAGCGCACCTTCAAGAACTTCTGGACAAATTGAAGGCGGCTGGTATTGAAGTTAAGTACGTCCGATGCGACAATGCCGGAGAACACATTTCGGATTTAAAGAAGATGTGCGAAGGACAGTACAATATCAAGATGGAGTATACGGCACCGCACACCACAGCATAACGGAGTTGTTGAACGCATGTTTGCACGAGACGCCAACAGAGCACTGGCTATGATGCTGTCTGCAGGATGGACCAAATTTCTACAAGGAAAACTGTGGGCGGAAGCGACGAAGACTGCGGCGGTACTTGGAATACACTACCCAATACCCGCAGTACAGTACCCCAGACGAACTGTTCTACGGTACCCCGTGCACGATATACGGTAGCACAGTGGAGTATATTGAATTGGCTATGTTACAAACAGAGGGACAATGAGGGGAAGTTCAGGAGAAAGCCACCAAGATGATCATGGTTGGCTATGCTGAGAACCATGCAGATGTGTACAGGATGTACAATCCTTACAGTGGAAAATTGTTGAAACAAGAGATATTCATGCATGGGCTGACTTGACAAAGGCTGAAAATGACATCAGATTGACAATGGCCGAGGCCTTTGACCGTCAGATGGTCCTAGGCGAAGATCTGGAAGAGGTGGAAGCTGAATTGGCGGCAGATGAAGAGGAATTGACTCCCAAATTCATCTCATTCCAGAGTATGATGAGGAAATCGCGACCATGACTGCATTGCAACCGGCTGAAACTCCCATGTCTTCAGCAGGGAGGATAGAGTCGATGATTGAGCGAGAGAGAACGAAAGAAGACGAGGTACACTATTTAGAACGAAACGAAAATGGACGTGCCTCAACATCAATTCTTTTCGATTCCGACCTGATGACGACGAAGACGTCATCATATTGCGAAAGGAAGGCGACAGCTGAAGAGCTTAATCGTGGAGTTGCTCACAGAACAAACAATCATCGAGAATGCCGAAGAAATGGTCGAGGAACAGCAAAAGCAGAGGACAACACCATTGGAAAGAGAATTGAAAACTTGGAATTGAGAGTCCAGTTGTGATCGAAAACGACGAGCCTGGACGCGTACAAGAAGCAGAACTCGAATTGCGCATCTGGTATTTAATACCATGCTTACGTCGGACCCAGGCGAACCTAAGACATTTCGTGCAGCTGTGACCGGATCGAAGAAGCAAGAGTGGATACCGTCCGCTAAGTCCGAAATTAATAATTGCATCACGCGACGCATGGAAGAAATTCAAGGACAAGTTGAATGGACGAAACCTATACCTGTTAAGTGGATTTTCAAGATCAAGGAGGAACAGGACGGCACACTACGGTACAAGAGCAGAATCGTACTGAAGGGCTACGTGATGGTACCTGGGTGGACTATAACAGAGTCATTTTCACCAGTTGCAACGGATACTACGGTCAGACTCGATTACTATCGCGCTGTACAGGCAAGACGAAGGTTGATTGAGATGATTGACATCGAAGCAGCGTTCTTAAACGCGGAACTTGAAGACGACAAGCCAGTATTTGCAGAGTGGCCGGAAGGTATTGTTGAATTGGGATATATAACGGTTAATTGAGGCGTTATTGTATTATGTTGACTCGTCCGATGTATGGAGGAGTGGATGTCCCAAGACTTTTATGAAGACACACGTAAGTACCTGACGCCTACATGAAAATGATTCAAAGTCTGGTTGATCCGTGCATGTACTACTGAAAGACACGAAAGGGCATATGACCTCATGGCAGTTGTACACGTGGATGACGTAATTTTGTTGGACTGGAAAGGCGATTGAGGAATCAAGACGAAGCTTAAGGAACGATTCAATATATCTGATCTCGGAAAGTTGAAGAAGCACTTAGAGTATGGTACGATTGGAGCGTGGACGAAAATGAAAAATTATCACCGCGAAGATGAACAAACTTGAAGATGAAATCGTGAAACCTACGAGAAGATTACTTGCAAGAAGTCAAGACTCACGACACGCCCGATACCCGAACAAGTACTAAGTAAAAACGAAGGACCTACGGTTAATATGACGGATTACAGGTCAATGGTTGGAAAGATCATGTATTTAACGACGAAACTGGCACCGGATTTGGCCAACGCAGCTCGAGAACTGGCACAGCACCTATCGAACCCAGGTGAAGATCACTGGAAGGCATTGAACAGAATGGTC